>VURO01012411.1:10635-28981 GCA_015108175.1 Pelvicachromis taeniatus
CTAAAAAATTAAAAAACCCCCCCCCCCCCCCCTACAATTGACTTATGAGTGCCACTCACGGCACTTTGTGACCGCAGAGTTTAGCACAAAGCATTACTGTGCACTAAGGTACAGCTTCTCAGAGGTGCAGCCTCTTAGCTTGGTTTTTGTGTGAAATGTCTTTGTTCAGACTATGTGCAGCAGCCAACATATCCAAAAGTTTGGCTGTGTGTATGAATGTGGCATCCAGTTGTGACTGATCAATGTGCACAAAGGTAAACATGCAGTGGGATGCATGTCTGCCTGCAAAGAGACACACTACATTACCTCTAATTTTGTTAACAGCAACAAACTGTTCCAAATTTGTTTTAGCAAAACAACTTTTTCATTTTATTTTTTAAGCAATTATGTCATCATGTGATACTTCTCTATACGTCATTCAGTCAACAATGTGAATTCTTGTGGAAAAGCTTTGGTCAAATCTCAGTGTAGCAATGCAGATTCTTCATCCAGAGCATTAGTATTTTTTCCAAAGACTCTATGATGTAAGCCTTGCATGTTTGCAGAGGATCTGGCAGGATGCATGCACTAATGACTGACAGCACCAGAATCTCCACTTACTGTCCACATGGATAATGTTTCTCAACAGAGAAAAATGTATTCAAAGTAATCAATCATAAGTTGTGTCATGGCAAAGCTGCCATGAGATGGGAGAATGACTCTGCTAAAGGTTACTACCAACCTCAAATGCCAGATATGAAACACTGGCATTTGGATATTCTGAATGGTAACTTTGCATTTAACTGAAGAGGAGCAGGCAAAGCATTGAAGATGGTGGTGCTGTCCTATTACAAAAATAGGTCCCAGCACCCAGAAGCACAGGTCTGAGTGACAGGACAAGTGTTGAGCTGGACCCTCCCCTCCCTCATTTGGGGCAGGCATTCCTCTGTGTAAGCAGACACAGACCCCCTCCCATCATTTTTCTCTCTCCTTCTCCCTCTCTTTTTCCTTTGGCGATGGTAGCTGGCCCACACAGAGTATGGGTGGGCACACAGAAGTGTGTGTGTGTGTGTGTGTGCTTGCATGTTTGTGTGTTCAGGTGTGAGTGCGAGCTCAGAGGGAAGTCAGCACCCGGACAGTGTGCTAGGCGAAGAGCAGGCCAGAGCTCTCCGATGGGGCCCTGACTGGGGCCAAAGCACTGAGGGGGGCCCTCAGACAAATGATAAAAACCTTAGAAGAAGCAAAAATAACTACGAAAAAGAAGAAAAGATAAAAAAGAAGATCCAGAGAGAAGAAAAATGGTTGCAGAGGAAGTGATAATTACACTGTCTGGTGGAGCGCCATGGGGGTTTCGTCTCCAGGGAGGCGTGGAACATCAGAAACCACTCCAGGTAGCGAAGGTAAGGCGAGTCACTCAGCACGTTGGACAGAAGCCAGCATTTCACAGTTTGCTAAGAGAACAGCGAAAAGAACAAAACAGTGTTAAAGTCAATAGCGTCTCCAAGCAGAAGAGAAACAGCAACAGAGTTTTATTGTGTAGAGATTTGTAGAGCTGCGAACAAAGTTTAAAGGAACATTGGCAGTGTTCAATATTGGTTTGGGGCCTGAATATGAGTCATGATCTTGTTTGAGAACTCTTTTCTATGCAAAGTTGTACTGATGACTAATTGGATGAACTTTAAACTTCAAGTACAGATGGTGGGGAATGCTAGGCCACCCTGTTGTATATCTTCCTCTGACTGCTCTGCCTGTTAAGCTCAGCATTACAGCAAATGACAGTAACCCAGAAATCAAGTAACATTTGCTGAAAATATTTTTCTCTGTTGTTGACCACAGTGCTCCCTACAGCTTTAAACTACATCATAATTTCATTAAAGAACCGCTTCAATCAACCTGGCCACACCTGATCATTTTGAAGGCTACATTTAGTTGGTTTTTTTTATGTGTGGAAAAACATACAAGCAAGCAAAAATAACCATAGGTTATTTCTTGAAATCACTGTGGTGTATGTTATATTAAAGCCACAATGATATTTATGATGTTAAAAAAAAATCTTGATTACATTTTTGAGAATTGCAGACTATTCAAATATTCATATTTCCTTGAGTCCACTGACGGTAAAGGAAATATTTAACCTTAAAATTCTCACATGGAGTCACTCAGCTCATTTTACTCTCCAAAAGCAAATTCTTCATGGGCAACAATTTGGTACCCACACTTGGCAGAAATGAAGCAGTCGAAATTTCAGTCTTGATCTCCATTTAGGATTTCAGTGTGGCATGATATGTGATGGGGAACATATACTGGATAAAAGGATTAATATGACTCCCAAGTATATAAAAAATAGAAGCTCCGATACAAGCTTCTCTTTTTATTTTCTGACTCATTATGTACATTTGTTTGTATTGGACACATTACATTACACACACTTTATGAATGTATGTTAGCATAATATCAAAAATATATTCATCCACACATACTTTCCATAATTGTTGACTGAGCAGAAGTACTTTTGAAGGTGGCTATTTATAGCTGAGAAGCATCAGGTCTCGAGGTCAGCCAAGGTGTATGTTTCAGCTCAGTATTTAAAAATTAGCCTCATACACTATTTCTGAACATGCACTAATCGTCTTGCTGCTAATCGTCACTTCCTTGTAGGTTCACATCAAAAAGAATTACTAATCGTTTAACATCTCTTACTCCGGATTGTTGCTGTGACGTCACATGTGGCGTGGTGTTAACTCAAATGAAGCTTTTTTTTCTCTTTTAAAAAATCACCTCCATATTACAAAATACAGAAATCTATCTTCTTGGCACAGCACGTCAGTGAAATTGTATTATATCCTTTTTTTTTTTTTTTCCAAATTCCCCAAAATTTCAAATGTTAGTATCTTTGAAAAGGCTGGTACTAATTGCAAGTTCTCATGTGCAATGAATCTTGCATCTTTATTTGTATACACCATTTATATATACCTGTACTGTAACTCATTATCTTCCACAGTTAAGTTCAAATATAATATTTATACTTGCCAAATAACTATCCTTTGGAAAACATTACCGGCTAAGATTGTCTAAGTAAACTTTGAATATTTTTTCACTAGTGATTCTAAATTGTTGAGTTATGAAGAAAAATATGTAGACAAGCTGGCCACAAGACACCGGGTCACCTTTACAAAGGTGGACAGCTGGTTCTGTCTGATCATCTAAAACAATGTGCTCCTTCACCCCTGAGAGGAGGAAGCTGTAATCTTGTCAGGTCTTACACATTATCATTCCAAACAGGTGGAGCAGTGTGGGGCTGCACTGAAAAGAGCTGGTGTGTCAGTGTTGGGTCTGTGCCTTTGAGACAGCATGTGCATGCTTCCATGTTTATTTATATGACTTTAAGTGTCATTTTGTACTTCCCCATGTGGTGAGTGTGTGCACGCATGTAAGGCTATTATAACTGTTATGATTTGTGGCCACAAAGTGACTGCGTGAATGAATAACTGACATCCTCTGCTGCAAGTAAGCATGGACCATTTTAAAAGGCTTAGCTAAATGGGGACATGGGATTTCATTACAGACAAACTAGAATAGCTGGAAAGAAAACTAGTTAAGGTAACCAAAGCAATGCTTCCCCATCTACTAATTCTAATATTTAAAATGTATTTCATATATGCCTTCCTAGAGTGCAATCAAGACTGCACTCTTAGCTTAAAAATAGGAACATCTTTGGGCCTCTGCTTTAGATTTACTGTGCAACATGTCGACATAGCTTGCACGGACCTGAGGCAGTTGAGAGTGGGCAAAAAGCCATGGTCCTGACAGACCTTGGGCACAAATAGCAAAGCACCAAATGAAGATGGCTTCTGGCTGGCATTTCCTTGTTAAAGTGTGTATGAGAGCTCCACTCGAGCTGTAATATGTGGCATATGTCTGCAGCAAGATCGAGCTGTCAGTACAAAATCTGGTCTCTGTCTTTGTCAGTCACTATCACAAACCAATCCAAGACAGCAGCATAGCTCTGTTGTTTTTTTTATTTTCTAGTGTTACATAAGCTGGTCTTTCCCTGATCATTCTCACGGAAAATATTATCACAACTCTGTACGATACAACATGTACCCTTCAAAGTAAAGTTGCAGGGTTAAGACCTGGCCTCAAGTTATGTTTGATTTGATAAACTACTGGAACAATAAAAAGTAAATATGACATCGTTTGGCAGGATATGAACAGCTGCACACACCCTAAATATTTAACAGCTACTTTACAGGAAAGGGATTTTATTTTGGTAGTATGTAATCACTGTTAAATTAAAACAGAAAAAGAAAGTTAACTTCCTTTTACTAAGGAAGTAAAGTTAGTTCATTTCCTTTCTATTGTCATCCTTTTACTATTAAAAACTTCTGCTCGCAAGTCATTACACCCGATTTAAGACATAAAAATGTATTGTACATGTACAATGACAATAAAGGGCTATTCTATTCTATTCTATTCTATTCTATTCTATTCTAAATAGTCCTGGATGTCTCTTCTTGTAGGTTATCAGGGGACTTGTACCAAATGACTGAAGTAATATTTCTTATAGAATCAATCAAAAACTCAGATTTCCAGTGATTTTTAGTATTTCAGCATTTAACTTCTTTTGCCTATATACAGGTGCGCAAACGCAGCAAGGCATGCAGGGCTGGGCTACGGGAGGCTGATGAGCTGGTCTCCATCAATGAGCAGCCATGTGCAACACTCTCCCATGCCCAGGCCATGAACCTCATCGACAGTTCTTCTGGGATATTACACATCCGGGTCAAAAGGTCAGAAGAACAAAAGAAAGTAAACACTTCCAAATCTTAAAGCATCAGCAGCTCAATATAACAGATAAAGAAAAGCATATAATGCACTGACTTGATACTTGTTGCCCCGTATACAAGAAGACAGCGTATACTAAATATATAAAATAATGTTATGATATCAAATTCAAAGTTACACATTAACATTAACTTTATTTTAACCTTTGTTCTTGTTTTCAGGGCACCTGTTGGTTTTCAGTCTGTGGTGCTTGTGACCCGAGCCCCATCTCCCCGAATAGACAAAGAGTACCGTGCTGCTCTGCGAGCTATGTCACCAAATCACCCTCATCATGCACCTGTCCGTGAAGTCCACCGTAGCCGCTCCACCCTAACCAGCGGCTTGACATCGCCACCTGGGAGTGAGGCTTATTATGGCGAGACTGACAGTGATGCAGATGTGGCAGGTTACGAGAGACAACGCAGGCAGAAACGTAGAAGCCCCAGCAACTCCAACCCTGGGAAACCCACAGGACGAACCTCTCCTGAGGGTGGGGAGACATCAGAAATGAGTGGCTATGACAGTGCTCCAGATGCGCATGTTTACCCTCGTTTGTTGGATGGTGGAGAGGGAAATGGAGGAGGTCTGCCAGGGGTGGCCAGAAGGGAAGTGATTTACCAACCTCCTGGTCCAGGAATGTGGTCTTCCCAGACATCGACAGAGACTTCTTCTATTATATCCTCAGCAGATGACCAAGGGCCACGGGATGCAGGACAAGAGGAGGATAGTGGCTTTCTAGAGCCTGCCAATGTGCCACTGGTATCCCCAGAGAGGGCAAAGGAGGCTCTGATGCTTGGCTCCCGTAACCAACTTGTACCCATGGTGGGTCCTGTGAATAAACCCATTGATGATGAGCTTACAACAACCTACATGGAAAAGGCCAAGCAAGCCAGTAAGTACAGCTGGAGAAGGCCACTGGCATCGACTTGTGCCTCATAAGTAACAAGTTCACATTCCTGATGAAGGTCTGTAGTGAGCTCGGGTGCTATTATGATTTTAGGGAATTTTATGATTATGATGCTATTGTGATTTAAGGATTTTAGGTTATCTCCACAAATTAAAAATCAAACTGAAATGCGCTCACCTATCGCCTTTTTCTAAACAGTGCCTCAAAGGTGAGCTATTGATTTAACACAGCACTTTAGGGAACTAAAACAGATCAGTTTTTTGACCTACAGTTTATATAAATAATAATACCTGTTCATAATCATCCTAAAGTGAGCAGCCAAGTTTTAAAGCTGATCATTAGCTTTTTATGTCCATTGATTCTCTGGAAACATAACTGATACCAACATTAACTTTACCAATACTGCTGCAATAGTGTGATATGAAGCTTAATCAAGCTTAATCAAAAAAACTAATGTGTCCAGTGTGATTTGTTTAATATGACAATTAGCAAGTGTTCTTTGAGGTTTGTAGCTCAAAGTGGGTGGGTGTCAAATCTGTTAAACAGGGTATAGTCATTATAGTTTACTGTATTTGCATCTAGTTATGTAAACACATCAGCAATCAACCTAGGAGCACCGAAAAACAAGCTGCAACTGCTTTTTGATATCAGGTGGCAAACCGAGGATAATATCCCTTGCTGCTCTTACCGTCTTTACTCTTTTCTCACTTTTTTTCTTACTGTATGTTGAAAGAACAATAATATGTGATTTGTTCTGCAATACTCAATATGATGTACTTTGGTTCTTACTAAAATTGCAAATGCATTTTTATGCTTTTCAAAATGCATCAATTAAGAATGATGTGCTTACATTAACCTTGACTTAATATTTTCACAATCTAAGGAGATAAAATGCGATTAAAAATGCGATAGTGATAAAAGCACAGAAACTGACTAAGCATACCTTCCTAAAACTTGTCATTCTGTCCATCATCCTTAATTGATTATTGAAATTCCTCCTTTCCATCACTGACATTCTAGTGTCCTACTTAAGAACCATGTCCTAAACAAATTAAATTTCCCCTTCATGTGGCATTTATACCAGGGTAATAGAATTAGGTTGCCTATGATAATCTGTTTAATACCATAACAAGTTAAAGGATATGTTATGTATGCCTTTTGAAGTTCTCCTTCCAGTCACCTATGACATGAACGTTTCCATTAGCCTGCAAATACTTTCATTAAAGTTAGATGTTAGAGTACATGACCCTAATAATGTGCAAATTTATCCTTCACCTTAGCTAATGTGATAAGCTCAAAGCTTGTGTGGAATTTTCCTGGAAGTGCTACTGTGGCAAGTTAAGACATAGATGCCTGTTGGTCAGGCAGACAGGACAGGTTTAGAAGTTTATGTCAGAGTTCATTCTTTCAAAGGCTAAATTTTTTCCTTTTGAAATTCTGACCCTAAGATTTACATTATCCACTGCATCACAGCTTCTAATAGCTTTGACTTTCATATCCTGCAGAACTGAACCGAGGGGATACTCTGCAAGACAAACATGTAAAAGAAGCCAAAAGCAAGTGTAGAACAATCGCCTCTCTACTGACAGATGCTCCTAATCCTCACTCAAAAGGTGTGTTAATGTTCAAGAAGAGAAGGCAGCGCTCCAAGAAGTACACACTCACTAGCTTTGGTAGTGTTGATGAGGACAGGTGTCAGGATTCACAAGAGGAGGATGGGGTACTTCCTGGCAGTGAATCTGAGTTTGATGAGGAAGGTTTTTCATCAGTTCCTGACCCAACTTGGGACAGTGACTATCTGGATATGCTGGAAAAGAGGGCAACAGCAGGCACTGAAGGTCGGGGGGATGGAGCAGAGGATGCTCCGAGTCCAGGTTTGAGTGACACTGTGGGCAAGGGTGCCCAGTTATTTGAGCAACAGAGAAAAAGGGTTGCTGAGCATGCCAAGAAGGCAGAAGCAGCAAAACCACAAGTACCTCCACAATCCCAAGTCCATGAAGAACCTCAGATACCCCAGATGTATCAGTCACAACAAGAAATACAGTCACAAGTGCAAACAAACTTACAGCCTCAGCACATAACCTTACCTGGACCTATATCCACACAACCAATGCTATCACAAGCCCTAGGTCCAGTTGCTGTTGCAGCTCGTGGAATGACTAATGGAAACCTATCCTACTCTGCAGTCAGCACAGCTAGCATGGAGGAGTCATCTCCACCAATGGCACCCAAACTAGCTACTGCCTCAGTGACCATTCTGACCAGTCCTGGTCAACCAGCCGAAACGCCATTGCCAGAACTACCTGTAAGTAATGTTCTCAACAGGACAGCGCGTCCTTTTACCCCTGGCTTTATCAGCATTCGGGCTGCAACTGCCCCTGTGACGTTCCGGCCACCTGTCACAAAGACAACCCAGCGTCCTGCCTCAACAGCTGTTGTGCCACCACCATTTTCCACTACATCTGAACTAGACATCAACACTACAACAGGAACTTTACAGCTATCCCCTGGTTCTTCACCAGTGATCGCCCCACAATCTTCCATACTTCAAAGTTCCTTGGCCTTGAAGCCAGAAGTTCCTGTTACCTATCACCCTCCATCCCTTTCTATTTGTGTGCAGTCAACACCACCAATTACTACTGTTCATCAGGCTCCATTTCCAAATTTGACTCAAGCATCTGTTCTATCAGTACCACCAGCACCACAGGTACCAGTGATTCTAGCCCCTGGTCCACCTACATCCCAAATTCCTATCTCAGCTGACCAAGTTATCCCAGTGTCTCCACTTCAAACACGAGTTACTCAGCTACCACTGCAATCTACAATGGCACCTTTGGCTCAAGTGTCAGTGGTCTCCCAGCCTGAAACTGTAGCTCCAACCCCTGTTCCTGGTCCAACAGGTCGCACAGGAATCTTGCTTGAGGCTCGAAGGCGCAGTGGGAAACCCAAGCCGATGTTCAATGTGCCCGATGTTCAAAAGAAATCCCCCAATCCTGAACTGTTGTCTATGGTGCAGAATCTGGATGACAGATCCAGCCGACACAACTATGGCCAACCACCTAACGAGAATATCTATGATGATTCTGAGGAAATAAGAAGCGATGAGGCTGGCATAGGGAAGATGCCTCCTCCAGTGGCACCCAAGCCACGGGTTGTTCATGAAGCTCCACAGATCCTCCAAGCGGGAGGCAAGGGGGCCCAACTGTTCGCCAAAAGGCAGAGCCGTATGGGTATGTATGTAGTGGACACTCCACCCGAGATTACTTACCAGAAGGAAGGGGCAATGCACAGTGCACCACAACCCCTTGGATCCTCCCTCAATCCTTCACTTCCCTCTCAATGGAAATACTCCCCAAATGTCCGTGCACCACCCCCAATTGGGTACAACCCACTCTTGGCCCCATCTATCCCTACTGGGCCTCAGAGAGAAACAAACAAGCCAGACAACAGGGGTAGAGGAAGCTCTCCAAGAGAGGGCATCAAAGCACTGGATTTTATGAGAAGGCAGCCCTATCAGCTCAATTCTGCTATGTTTAACTATGGGGGCAGCGCTGCTAATCTAGCAGCTATGCCTTCTTACCAGGCCCAGCAGCGTGACTACATAACAATGGTAGGAAGCTCCTTGACCTCACCAAGGCAGATCCCCGTCAAAACGGCCCGTGTCTATGAGGTCAAACGATTCTCCACACCAACACCTATGTCCGGTCCATCTCTAGCTCCCAAAGTCCTTGCACCACGCTCAGCCACTTCACTTGGAGAACGTTTGACTCACTCTGGCATGACCTCCCCACCTCTTGAAACTTTCACTCCAACTCCAGTCTCTGCCTTGACAACAGCAACAGACGGTACACCAACCCCAGCTGCACCTCTGTCCCAACCAACCGGACCACCCAGCCTTCCAAAATTTTCTGCCACTCCCATTCCAAACCCAGTGCCCCCTGCAGTTCCAACACCTTATGCTCCAGTGTCATATACCACTGGGCTCCAGTCAGCCAAACAGTTCCAGAGTGCTCCTGAGCTCAGCATTCTTGCCTCGCTGCCTCCACTCAAGTCCAACCCAGTACAGGCACCCAAACCACGTTTTGTGGCCACAAAGGGAGGTGTTCAGCCCCGTGTTTGGAGGCCAGGGGCAATCTGAGGGCAATGAAGCAGTCAGTACCGTGCTTGGACATCTTCATATTTATGAAAAGGCTAATTAATTATGGACAGAAATATATCTGACACTTTTGTTAATTGGTTGCTAAATAAAACATGGAGTTAAAGATGTTTTTTGCGTTGGGAAACTGATGGGCAAAGATCAGGACTCAGCTGCAAAAATTACCTGATGAAGCAACATAAAATGGCAAATGAGTGTGAAATTCAAATACAAAAAATGGTGAGTTAAGTTAAATGAGAACAATACATCTTTTTTTTGTTGCTCAAAATGCTGCTTATTACATTTATTTTGCTGCTAACAGATTTAATGAGTCACACTAGTTTTAAAATATTTTGCCATACACTGTGTAGCCCACCATATGCCTGTCCTGGGGGAGGTTTGTGTAAGGCTTCTGGAGATCTCTTCTACTAATTTAGCGGAAAACCCATCTAAACAGAGCCTGTACTGAATTATTCTTTGAAACTTGAAACGTCTGAAAAGTGAACAATGAATGAATGAATGCCATTATGAGCAAAGCTCAAACCACTAAAAGTATATGTTGTGTGACGTAGACTGGAGTAGGTGGATCTTATAACATGAAATTCACAGTACTCGTCCTATTCAGTCATGCACACTCTCCTTTTCTGGGTGTTTAAATGATGCATGGCTGTTTTTTAAACATCTCAGCTCACTAGGATCAACAAGTGAAGACAAAGGTCAGTCAGATACCTCTACTCACTATAACTAGACAAAAATGCTATCATTTTAGCCCAGGTCACATACAACAAGTGCCTGGCCTGTCACTGAATGAACACTTGTGACTGGATATCAATGCTTCCATCTACCACGAGACACACCAGAGTCTCCTTAGAATCAGTGTGAACTTTGCAGCTATATGTAAATTTATAACTTTTATTAAACAAATAACACAGATGAAGAAATGTGTATTTTGTTTTGTAAAGTTGTGATTTATTCAGAGGGAATGCAGGGGCAAGTAGATAGACAGAGAAGCATAGGTCCTTCTGAAAGGGCTAATGGAAAGAGAGTGGCTGTGGAACGAGGACATATTTAGGAATAATGGGGTCACAGTTCTGTTGTTGCCATTTCACAGAAGTGGTCACAATCAAAGGAAGAGTTCTGTCAGTTAGTTTGATACCTCACAGCCTCTAGAAATTAAATTAGAATGACCAGGAAAGTTTGAGCCATGAAGTTTGTTGGATAGAAGCACAGAGTTTTAGCTGGTGTGTTTTAAATAACAATGGCTGCTGTTAAAAAGTAAGGAGAAATATGTTTGATGATTATGTGCTTCCAAAGACTGAATATGTTAATGGAACAAGTAAGAAACACAGAAAGACTGTTGTGTTATATTTGTGGTACTCTTGGTGGAATTTCTTCTCTTTTTTTTTTTTTACCCTTTTTAAAATACAGTTTGTCTTCAGGCTTGTTCTTGTTTTCATCATGTTATAATTAAAGAAAACTAGGTCTTAGATATAGACATGCCGAGTTGTGTCCAGTGTGAGTTTCTGAAAGTACATTAATTAAATAATGAGTGTGAAAAATGTTTGTTATTAATGCTGAGTAGAAGTTTATACTGACAGATGACATGATATTTTTAGAGGAATAAAATTAGACTTAAAGACTCTCCAGTTGTCTGACATGTCTGATTTTATACTGCCCTCTGTTGGTTAGTCTTTTAATGTATGGTAAAAAGCATGCATAAATGCTACTTGTAACTGAGAAATGCAATAAATGTAACTGTATATTAGTTTAAACATTAAAAAAGGATTAAAACATAAAAATAATTACCAGTGCAGAGTATCTTTTTTACTTCAGATCAGTTTTATAAATTACGTTATAGTTTGCAGCTTAATAAGAAAAATAGTAATGCAGAAAATATAATAAAATATAAATTGTATTTTTACATAAGGAAGCTAATGGGTCATTCTATGAAATGAGGTGAGTGTGTCTAACTTGATCAGAATCAGCTTATTTTTGTTTGTACAACAACTTTATCGCTTTTACTGAAGCCATGAAAAATTCTATCTTCTATGAATATTTTACGAGTTCTTAAAGTATAGATAAAGATCAAAACATTGGAGCCAGCCACATTAAATTTTCAGGGCTGGAAAAGACGTTTAAGCATTGTTAAAAATTGCAACTAGATCAAATGTACAACCACTTCAAATGTCACAATTAAAGCCAAAGTGTATTTTTTTTTCTATAAACAGCTCAATTATGTAATATATCCTAGAGTAGCAAAACTCTAATGTCAAAAACATCAATTTAATGTGACAGAGTAACAGACATAAGCACTGAAACCTTGGATCTTTTATCCTATATTTCACTGGAGGAAATGTCGCTGGTCAGTACAATTTATAGCATACAAAATGCCCTTATTTGTATTTTCTAATGTCTTTTTCTAAGTTTAAACACAAATATTGAAGCAGTTGTTTGAGTATAAGTTAGCCAATCCACAACATGTGTGATTATATATCTGGAACTCAAAATGTATATTCATGTATACATTTTGACTTTAATGTAATGTAATAATGTAATAAGGTTGTACTGTGTGCCAGTGTATATGTCTTTTCTTTTCTTTTTTTTTGCAAACATGAACACTTGCCACTGAGAGGTGCTGTGGGGCTGCAGTGTGCACTGACAGTGCATTAAAAAGGGCCAAGCCCCGCACTCACAAGGGAGGCTATATATAAGGCTGCTAATATCCAAACATAATACTTTTTATTTATAAAGAAAATGAATTGTTGCCAGGTCCCTACTGTAATTAAGAGTTGCTTCTTAATTTACCTACTTAAAAAAAGACACATTAAAAAAGGGGCTTATGGAAAGTTTCTATTTCAAGATGTGCAGAAAACATCCCGTGGAGTGTTTTCCATTGGATGTACTCATAATAGAACATCTGCAGCATACCTTAGTGCTTTCCCTTTAATACTTGGTTGAATTGTAATTTGAATTAATTGCCCTATAGATATTTCAGAGCAGGGACATGGATTTCTCTATGTTTTATATGAAACAATGAAATGTATGCAGAGGTATGTAAAAAATAAAATACACATTTTAAACAGTGTGACCATTGTTATTTAAATATAAGACCTCAGAGATAGAGGAAACTAACAATATTTGTATTAACTACCCAATGTCTGATGGCTTTCCTGCATTTCAGAATTGTGCATTAGAAAATATCTTAGAATATATAAAGTAAGATAAGATAGATTTTACTTGGAATGGAAGTTTAACTAAAGAACAATATTGTACAGAGCATATAGATCAATTGTACTTTATTATAGTCAAACATCCAAACAGAGCCACAAAGTTACCAGTTGCATTTTCTACTTTGTGTGCTCAAGAACACTAGAACAATACAAAGTTAACCGACTTTCAGAGAAAGCTACTGCAGATTTAGCTAATGCTTCAGAGTCAACGTTTTCTAGATCAAATTTAAAAACAGAAAAATCTGACATTCACTCAGGACCCTTGGGATTATTTTGCCAACTGACAATCATGTTTTTATAAATGTATATGTATTGTAACAGTAATTATACTGTAGTTATTGTGTAATTGTTTTTTGACATTTTTTAAAGCTATACTCTTGTCACCTCCAAATACCGGCATATTTCCTTTTTGAAATTGCACAAAAAATGAAGACAGAAATACACAGTATAGAGAGTTATAGAGTTATATACATGTTTATACAGTCATATGAAAGAGAAAGGTATCACAAGACTGTGTAGTCCTGTGAAAAAGTAAGTACCCTTTTAATGCTACCATAGGAATTAAGAGGGTAAGTAGCACTTCGGTGCTGATAATCAAACACTCATCAGCAAGTGTGACCAACTTTAAAAAAGTAGAAGCTTTGACAGTTTGCTGGATTGAAGCATTCAGCTGTATTGGCACAATGTCACAGTCTTCCCAGTAGTGGACATCCCAGCAAATTTCATTCCAAGGTGCAATGCTCAGAGATATTATGAGGATTTGGGTTTGTTTTTGATCTGAGTCAACCACCTCTGTTTAATAAAGTATTCTATAGTCAGATGTGAGGCCATCTGCCTGGCAGATCAAGCTTGGCTTAAATCGTGTCATGAAACAGGATAAGCACAGCAGCAAATCTACAATGGGATGGCTGAAAAACAAACGAAAAGGATCAAAGTGTTGAAACGAACCAGTTGAAGGCCAACCCAACTGAAATACCATGGTGAGACCTTGAGAAGGCTGTGCATAAATGAATGCCCACAAACCTCAATGAACTGAAACAGAGTTGTAAAGAAGAGTGGAGCAAAATTCCTCCACAACAATCGAAGAGACTAATAAAGTCATATAGAAAAAATACTTTAAAGTTATTGCTGTTAAAGGTGGTTCTACAAGCTACTGAATGTACTTAGTTTTTCACAGGACTGCACTCCTGTCAAAACTTTCTTTTTGACGTGATTATATGCCAGTATTGCATGCAATTACCTTTTGTCTACACCCTCCCATAGTTTGTATGCTTTGTTTGCACTCCCCTTCATTCAGATGGTTTGCACAAAATGTTTTAAATATCTGTCACCTCATTCTTTGCATGTCCATCACATTTAGTGTTTCAAGGAAACTGAAAATGTGACAATCTAGTGTCAACTTAGAGTGTGGTAGAAAAGAAAAGGAGCCAGCCATCAGTCTGAAACACTATCTGACATGGCCTTAATATATACTTTTACTTAACCTTCAGCTTGCACCGTGCATTTGTACTCTCATTCTCTCTCCTGTCTTTCTGTGTACCCCAAACACACCCCAGAGTCCTCTGAGGTTATCTTATAGTTGGGTTCTGTCCTCCTCACTCTTTGCTACTAAATATAGGCTTCTGAGCCATCTGTGAGAATGATTTTGTTCCCTTAATATCACCATCAGCAGTTTCAGCTGGCCAACAGAGACTTCTCCCCTGACTTTAATGCCCCCCCTGCCCCCTCCTCAATCCCTATTCATACACCCAACCTCAACCTCCTCCTCCCATCTTGATACGAACACCAACAGCCCCAACCCCCTGAAAGAGCTGCCATCTGAGCGTTGGTTGGGTTTTGCACTTCCCGGGACCTGGGTCCAGGCGAACGTAGGTTCAGAGGCACTGAGGGATTTGTAAACTTGTGATCAAGATCACCAACATCAGTCCCTCGGTCTCCTCTTCACTGTTTGGTATTTATAGGTCTGTCTCTCTTGCCAGGACAACAACAAAAACTCGGTGAGTGGATCTACATCCCACAAATCACTGTGTCCAATTTGTTCTACCAATCGACTGACAACTAATAACTGAGATGATTTCAATTTTGGATATTGCAAAAACCGTGAGAGGGATTTAACATGTGCAATGTGGTCCCACTCATATTTCTGCAGCTGATCTTAAGGCGAAACTAATGCAAGACCTCAAAAGTTCAATAAACAAAAATGATCAGTTACCAGTTTAATTTTTACCATAGAATTAATTGCAGATGCAACATAGCTATAAAACTTTCTTTGCTGTTTGTAAAATTACCAAAGGAATGGGTAAATGTGCTGATCATCTTACTTGGTGGGTGTTGCATATGTTTTATATGGCATTGCCAAACCCTGAGAGGGGTTAGTAAATCTGAGAACAGATTGGTCTGAGCCCTTAATTATTTAAGGGAATTAAAAGACAGTGTTGAAAATCCTCGTCGTTAGCATCCATTAACTATACCAGTTTGAACACCTGTTTTGAGAGATGGCCAAATATATAGTCAGAATTGTTTTGTGGAGGTGTGTGTTCTTAAGGGTTATGTTGAGCCCATTTGATAGCCGAATGACGCCATTCCATGTTGCTAAAATGTCTTGGCTGGAAATGGCTTTTAAAAATAGCTTCAGTGGGTTGAGTTACAGCCAGTAGATGTGATGTGATGTTTTGCCACTTGACTGGGCCTTAAAGAAACTGGTGAGAGCTGAAAGTGTTGATATCTGTTCAGAAAGACAAAAAAAAAAAAAAAGAAGCCTATATTAACGCACACATATAGTTACATGTAAACCAGATGCATGTCTTTCACAATGGATAGCTTGGCCTATGAGATAGAGGGAAGTTTGTCCACCTTTATGTTTCCATGCAAGAGACTGATAATATATTGGGAATAATTCCATCATTTTTAATAAGCCCGAGGCGTCCGTCTCAACCACAACATGGTTCTGTTTACATTGACACAGACTGTGTACAGATCTTGTGTCTCCAAACAAAACTGAAACACATATTGAGCTATATGTTTCCTTCGGGGTAGACATCTGTTTCACTAGAGAATGTAAGAAACTTGAGGGCACTGACATCCCGTTTGAACTTGAAAAATGAGGAGGGTCCTTGCTGTCAGTCTGTCTGATACATTCGGGTCCTGGGGATTCACTT
Source organism: Pelvicachromis taeniatus (assembly GCA_015108175.1). Lineage (NCBI taxonomy): Eukaryota > Metazoa > Chordata > Actinopteri > Cichliformes > Cichlidae > Pelvicachromis > Pelvicachromis taeniatus. The sequence continues at coordinate 26,869 of VURO01012411.1, forward strand.
TCAGAGGTGGTGATAAAGTGTTGATGGTTGATAGTTATTTTGTGACTATGGTGTAAATCAATGGTAAAATTGAAGCAAAAACACCCCTTTCAGTGCAATCAAACCTTTGGATTCAAAATGTGATTTATGAATTCCTTTGAATATGGGCGTGTAGTGTGAAATAGAATATTGCAACTGAAGTTCTCAATTACTTTCTCTTATTTGGTTTCTATTTTTTTTATTTACTTTTTTTGCTTTCAGTTTTTTTCATACTAAACCTCTTAAAGTTTTATATGTTATTTATCTAGACATTATCCCTTTCGGGGGATTGTTTTTTTCTGGAGAAGCTTTGATATTACTTAACATTAATTAACTTTTGACTCTTAAACATAAGGGTTTTGCCTTCATTGCTTAAGTATGTGTTCAGGTTAATATCATCACTTGTTCTATATTTTTCTAACTAGAAATAATGTTCTATGTTCTCCCCTCGCCCTCAAGTCATGCCTCTGGGAACACCTGCTCCCCTAAACAAGCGGAAAAAGCCCTCCAAGATCATAACTGACCTATCACATATCCCTCAGGATGGTAAGGCTTACATAAAATGACGTGACTATGAAACCAAATTACCACTACTCAGTAGAGTTCTTTCATATAAACACAGTACACAGAAATACATGGTGGTAAAACAAGTACGGGGTACAAATATTAGAGAAAGAGCTGCTTATTTATAGTACAATTAAGTCAATCTACTTTACTTATAAAGGATACCATTCTTTAACGAAACAATCTTTATGAGTTAGTACTACTTTTGATCTCATTTACCAATGTTAGGGCCTTTGTTTGGCTCTCGCTTACGTAGAATATGAGTCAGAGCCAGAGGCATCGGAGTTTGACCTGGGAACAAAGATCAGGACTCCCAAAGACATCATGCTGGAGGAGCTTTCCCTGATGAAGAACCGAGGATCCAAGATGTTCAAGATGAGACAGCAGAGAGTGGAGAAATTCATCTATGAGAACAACCCTGACATCTTCAGTAGTGAGTCCATGGTGAGAGCCTAGTTCATAAAGAAAACAAAATCTAGCTTGTCACTGCAATGGAAATTTATTGACACTAGGTTGATAATCCAAGCAAATTTGAGACAAATAAATCTTGAAATAGCTCTGAATTTCATGCAGAAAGGTAACACCTGAAGAACTGTATCTATACCTTTACAATTTTGCTTTTGTTAATATAACTATTTGAAAGAAGCCTAGTACTAGCATGCAGGTGGTGATTATTTAAATGTAAAGTCACCTGGGCTCATTACTAATCAATTTTTTGAGTCTTTTTTATTGTCTTGAAGCAGATAAAGACCACACAATCATAATTCTAACTAATGCTCAAGTGCTGATCACGATTAGTAAATACAAATCAAAGCGTTGTGTGGTGTATGATTGATTATAATAGCGATATTTAGCTATATATGGAGTGGCTGTAGCTCTGGAGGTAGAGCAGGTCATCTACTAATCAGAAGGTTGGTGGTTTGATCCCTGGCTGCTCCCACTCTGCATACCAAATATCCTTGAGCAGAATTACTAACCCCAAGCTGAATGAATGTGTGTGAATGTTAGATAGAAAGCACTTACGCATAGAAAAAAGTGCTTGTATGAATGGATGAATAAACTTGAATGTCTCAAGTTGTATAAACGGCGTTGAGTGCTCAGGTAGAGTAGAAAAGCGCTAAATAACAACCAGTCCATTTACCCTTTCTTTCAGGACAACCTCCAGAAGTTTGTTCCCTCCCTGGGAGGTCAAGTTGGAGGTCAAATGATAAACCTTGGTGGGCATTTTGTTAGCAAGGAGTCTGGACGTCTGAATTTTGTAGGGCTACAAACAGGAGGAGGGGCCCCTGTGCCTCCCCCAAAGCCTGGAAGCAAAGGAGCAGGAGGAACTGGAGGTGCAGGTGGAGCAGGAAGTGCAGGAGGAGTTGGTGTGGGCGAGAAAGGTGGAAAAGGAGAAGGTAGTAGTGAGTGGTCTCCATTAAAAGGTTGGTATAATTTCTTTTCCTTTTGGCCATTTGTAGTAGAATTCTATTTTATGAACCAAAGGCTATTTCTCTAAAAAAGATTGAAAATACATTAACAAAATATGTTA
>VURO01012411.1:38319-48330 GCA_015108175.1 Pelvicachromis taeniatus
TGTGGTACTGCAGTAAAAAAAAAAAAAAAAGAAAGGAAAAAAACCCGGCTGTAGGATAGACCGACCAGTGTGCTGACACTGATGCACTCCAATCGAGCCTGTGTGTGTGTGTGCTGGTCGAAATCACTGATGGGTTGCATAAAACTATCCATCAACATCACTGATGAAACAACTCCAGTTGTAGACTGTGCCAAATGTAATCTTCGTAATGACAAAGAGGAAGCACATCAACACAAATGCACGAAACATACTTATTGCACAGGTCTCAGTTTATATGAAGCCCAGTGCTCAGCTGGTTCTTACTCAATGATATATTATTATTATGTAAATTTGTGACTCAATGTATTTTTTTTCACTCTTAGGCACTTTGATGAAGGGTTGTATCGATGGCTCATCAGGTAAGAGGCACTTCAGCGATGGACTGACTAATTCCAATGCTAATGCATACTAAAAATGAGAACTGTTATCTAAATCAAGTAATGCCTCAAGAATATCTACCTATCTGCATCTATTTGTTTGTCTGTCTTTATCTGTGTCTGTCTTATCTAATATATGGAATACTTTTGTATCGTATCTGTTATCTATTATGCGATTAAAGAGTTTATTTCCTGTGGGGCATTGAACTTATCAGCTGAATAACCTAAAAAAAAAACCCATGCCATTCTCTTGCTGCCTGCCACATTTTTCATCATAATGAACAAGGATGCTGCATTTGCATGTAGGCTTTCTCGTGATTATGAGGTTGCATGTTGCTGGTGAATGGTTCCTCTATTGTGGTGCCGCCCGTGCACCCTGGAGAAATGCCTCCTTGTTTAATATGTGCATTTGTAATTTGCACACTTGTACTTTGGACAACACACATTATTGGTTTGTTCGCTTTTAATGATGCACACTTGGCTGAATGCAGCCTATTGGGAGTTTATGGTTTGCTTGGTGGAGACATTTTGCTACATTAAGGCAACGCTACAGTTGCATGGTTGTCAGAAAACACAGTGGAAATGTTCCCCTGTCTTGGTTATTATTTGCTAATTAGGGTTTGTTTTTCGTTTTGTTTTTTTCCAGTTGTGTGACGGGTACCGTATGACGGTGCATGTGTACATCTACTTTTTATGAAAGAATGCATATTAGAGAGTTAAAATGGCTCCAATTAATTTGCTGGAGATCCCAGAATTTAAATTGCAAATGCAAGTTTCCATTTTAATTTGTGCCCATTGGAAATTGTTTTCTCCTGCTTAATGGCATCAGTTGCAATTATCCTACCGCAGATGCAAAACGATACCCATGACACAATGCCCCCGACGTTCCTTCTTGCAAAAGTGCTTTTAAAGAGGTTTTAATGCAGTTCTGAAATTCAGTTGAAATTGTCTGAAGAGCGTTAGATGAGTGCGTAGGTGTTAAATGATGTACTCTACATGACTCACTGACACCCCGTCTCCCTGGGCAGCTAAGTGGCTCATTCTTCGCCATTCCATTGCGCTTTTCCTGTCTGTGTGCCACCGTCTCTCAGGTTCTCCATTTCACTCGCATTCAGTTATTGCCCAACAAAAGAGCTCTTACGGGGTTATTGATTGAATTATTGCAGCTGCACATGAGAAGAAACATTTGATCCCACACCTTAGTAAATATTGGTTGCAAATATGTATAAGTGGGGGAATCGGTTGGGTATGGTGCAAGGTCATGGTGGTTTTTAGTGCATTTAAAGCAAAACAGATTAAGTAAGATGCATGCCTACACAACAACAATAATATATATTACACTCTTTAATTCCTAATGACAGTCGATAAAGCCGGTGAGCATGTTGTTGTTTGCACCACCTGCTTGGATTAATCAGGTGTTACATAACACATTGATTAATCAGAGATTAATGTACAGCATGAATATTATCATATTTTGAATAACATCTGTTTTGGATCCATCTACATACAAATGATTGTATTTGATGGATAGATACTCTGCGTGTTTAGGTATTCAGTTTCCTCTTGCTCTGACATCCTGGTACCTTTCCATCTGTTTTCGCACCTACTTTCATCCTCAATATGGCCGAGCTGGCCACTCTATTTCAGGCTTAGAAAATGCTGGCTCATCTTTCAGGAACATTGATTAGCCACAGGGTGGCTGAGATAATGAGTTCCCAGCTCAGCAACACTGCACACAATGATTTGTTTGTTAAGTGTGTTGGAGTGATATAGCATGTTCAGACTGTTGTCAGTACCTCTGGGACAGACAAGGTTCTCACAGTATCTGAGGCAATTTTTCTTCACAACATGCTCTGCATTTGATAACGACTGGATGCTATTCACATCAAGTGTGCTGTCACGTGAGGTGCTATTTTTATACCACATGGAACGTAATCTAATCTAAACCACAAAAAGGAACTGCAGGAGCTGTGCTATAGCTTTACTGTTTGATGAATTACCACATGGTAATTGTTGCTTTTTTTATTTAACTGTGTATCCTCACAGCTTATTAACTGATCTACTAAAGTCAGAACCAGGAACATAAAGAAGACAGCTAAAGTGTTGAATAATACAGAATTTGCAAGTTTGACAGTGGGTTATGTGTGTGTGTGTGAATCAGAAACACTTAAAAAAACACACTAACCCACCCCCAGAGTTGTTAATAGGTTGATTAATATTCTCTGGTTTGCCTCTATTTTTGCAACTAGACGTCAAAGCCACGTTTAAAAGTAAAATCAGCATGACCACGCAGTTTTTTCTGGTTCTGATTAATCCATTTTTGCATTGTGGTGCCATTTTTAATCTTGCAACGTTTTACCCCATTCTACAAATTTCTGGTGGTTGGTCTTTCACAGGATAGAATCCCCCTTTTTATTTATTCTGTTGACACTGGATTTCTGTTCTTTTTATCCCATGTACTCGTGTTTCAGATACATCTATGTTCCACTGGGAGGTTCACGCCATGGTCCTCTTTGCAAAATGTTTTCCACCGGCGTTGCGTTCGGATTCGTCTGCCTCTGGCACGGAGGACACGACTTCTTACAGTACTGGGCCCTGATGAATTGGGCTGGAGTTCTGGTGGAAAATTCTGTAAAGTCTCTCTTTGCCTCGACCTTTATTCACTCCGTAATTGTAAGTTTGAAATCCGTTGACAGTGCTAAAACATTAGGAGATTTAAATTACCTAGTAAGATTTTCATTTGAGATGTGTGGATGTAATAAAAATCTCTCCTGCAGTCAGAAATAAAGGGGTGATATTATGTTATTTAGTGAGAGATAATGCCCAGAGAGGGTACACTAATTACAGACTGGAGACAAACAGGCTGGATCTTGTCACATCTAATTGGGACGTACAGTTAACCTCAAATATTCATGTTAGTAAAAGCCTGTTTCCAATTGCTTCTTTGGCCATAGCCTTGGGAGATGGTTCATGTTCTCAGTATATCTGATGGCACACCGTGAAATCCACCTAGTTTGCGGTCACACAGTTCATTTGTGCCAGGTGCCTCTCTGTTCCTTCCACCACGTACAATAGAAATGTCTTGTCGTTTGCCTCTTAGTATTTATTTTTCTGATTTCCCAGGAGCAGAATTTCTCTGCGGTGATGAAAAGGCGATGCATCGCCCTTGTCTTTGCCTTCTCCACTGCTATGCTCATCCTTTCTAATCTGGTGTTCCTTGGGGGAATACATGTTGGCAGAATCTTCTGGAAGCGTGTCTTCATTCACGGTAAATTGCTTTCCACAACATTCACTCAGTGGGAATTGCGTGTGGCTTTATTTTGCAGGATTTTTTCAGCTGGCATTTGTGGATTGTGTGGATTATCAGTCATGTGCTCCTTTTAATTTGACAGCTGAGTTGCATTGTAGGTCATCACATGTTTGCCCTCAGCGATGAGAGCAGCTAAATATTGTTTTTTCTAAAGCAACCGAGCGAAGCCAGCCAATATGTACTAGAAAATAAAATCAGAAATAAAATGTAAGAAATCATTAAAAATTTTGCTTCTCAGTAGGTTTGTGTATTTAACAGTATTTCTAATTTAATTAATCTTCACAGGCGAATAAAGAGACATCTGCTCATGTGGTTGTGCCAGGACCTATTTTTCTCCCAGTGTCTCTTTTTTTGGCTCATTTCATACCTAAAGAAAGATGGCAGCGCCTCTTGAAGCCTGTCTAGTTACGATAAGCAGTCTGAGCTGCACTTGCTGCTGGGCTGGGAGCACAGTCAGTACAAAAAAGCCCATCAGTGGAATGTCACATCATCAATATTGTATATTAACCAAAACCTTTATGTGGAATTTGAATTGAGTTGCTTATGAGTTTACTCATTTATATTGGTAATAAGTTTGTTTAATGAAACGTGGCAAACATAGAGGCTGATTAAAAGTCCAAAATGTAAATTTTTATTCAAAACTGGCAGAGGTCATAGACAGTAAGGCAAGCAGCGCAGCAAAGGATCCAGAAGAAGAGCAGGCAAAAGCTAAATCCAATTATCAGTCACAAAAGAGACAAACACAAAAAGATAACAAGAAATAAGACAATCTGGCAGAGATCTGTGGAAACTGGGGAGTGTATCTATATGAATACTGTTGGGTGATTCACTGATTTAACTCGGGAGAGACAGGGAACAGGCGTGGAAGATGACACAGGAAAAACTAATAAGGCTGGGGCAAATGGAAAAAAGAAATACAGAAGGAAGTAAAGCTTACATCAACAGACGAGAAGCAGTGATTGCAAAATAAAGCAAGCAATAGCTTGAAACAAAACATGACATGTATCCACTTACGAGCAGCGGTATAAGCTGTACAACAACAACATTTCTACCCTGTAAAGTTTGTACAAGTATTAGATGTTAGGAAACAGCTGCTTAATTGCTTAATTCTCTCTCTTTCTTGCTTTCCAGCTCTTTCTTTGAGTCTACTAACTCCTGAGGGAAATAAGTGAATCTTTAGCTGCTAAATGCATTTACCAGCCAGTCCCAGGCTGTGCCAGTGTGCTTATGTTTGGTGCTGAAACTATGGTTTACACTGTGCTCATGAGAGCTGAAAACAGTTGCCTGCTGTTGAAAATAGGATTTTAAAAGGGACTTGAAGAGATGGAAGTTGTTGCTGATCTATGTAGTGCTGGGAGTGTATTTTTCATTATGACAGATTGTTGTTATCATTAATTTATATATATGTATATGTATGTATATATATATATCTCACTAGTATTGATGTGAATGATTTACTGTTAGATTTAAATGCCGTACAATATCATCCTTGAATGCAGTGGCAAGGGGTAAACTCAGGTGACAGATAAAGGGTAAAGGACCATCTTTCCATCTCATGCAGATTTTAGTTCATGTTGTGCAGTGAGTGTAAATCCACAAACTGAAGCACTGTGTAGCACTTTAGATAACAATCCCTGCTTTAGTCCTTTTCTTTATCACTATTTATTGTTTTAGCATTTGTGTTTATACCGTAGTGTGTGGGCTCTTGAAGTCAACCCTAAGCAGTCTGACAGGGTATTTTCCAGTCACCACTTACGTTTCATTGTCACAGTAAAATTATGTCGGAGGGAGCAAACGGTGCGTAACTTTACACCTCTTCTAGCACTCCTGACCTCCTTCGTGCTCACAAGACTGTAGTCTCAGTGTAAATAAGTTAAGAGGAACCTAAAAATAAGTGCGTGGCGTTTGAAAATACCATTTCAGTTGTGAATTATTCAGAGCAAGAGCTGCGCAATAGCTGAGAATCTCAGTTTGCTTTTATGGTGATTTATTAAGATCATTGAAATGCTAAAAATAAAGACTGGAAAATTAGAAATACACGATTTAACAAATCACTTAATAAGCTTGGTTCTTTCGCCAATTACATGTGTTTTTTGCACTTTAAATTGAGATATAATGGTTCCAGCAGAAACGCCTGAGGCAGTTGTGTGTGCGTGTGTCCTCACAGGAAACCGCAGAGAGGGAGCTGTGGTTTCATTAACATGAGTGTCTGGGATTGTGAGTGGTGCAGGCAGTAGTGTAATTGCTCCCTGACCTTTCTGGCAAAATGTACAACAAACAATTTTCTGAACACACTGTGTGTCTTAAGTTGTTTGTGTTAACAGTGTTCCCTTGTGTCTTGCACCTGAAAGCTCCCATGTACTCTAAAGTCACAACTAAGAGACATACCAAGTTTTAATTCAAGAGTACACAAACAGCAAAAAGCACCATTGCACTGTTATGTGTTTATTTTATTTTTCTATTGCACGCACAAATGTGCTGATGACATCTTCACTGTTACCCAAGGACCACTTTTTGTGTTTCATTTTTAACTGTGAAGATCCTTTAAAGCTCATAAAGTCTTAAGTATTTCCCATTAGGACATCCTATAAGGTTTACCTAACATTAGTAGAATTGTTGTATATTTACTTTAGGCAACAAAAGTGCGTTGTTCCCAATTTTAGCACATTCTGTTTAGTCTAAATAATAATAGTACTTTCTGGGAAGAGACACAAGTCCCTTCTGGGGTTGCGTCAGGAGGGACATTCAGCATAAAAATCCTGCCAAAGCAAACATGCGGCGCTACCCACTGTGGTCGCCTTCGCAGATGACTCCACGCATTTCATTTTAGCGCAGACTTTTACACCAGATGTCCTTCCTAACTTAACCCTTCCAAGGATTTATGTCTCCTCCAAGTCTTGAAGCAGAAATCTTTTTTGTGTTATGCCAAGTTGTTAACCACCACATTGTTAAGCCATAGTATTAGTGTTTCAGTAAGATATTTCTTTAGCGTGCAAGCATGCGAACATTCAGTAAGTAGCACTAAACACATCTTGTATATAAAGGAACACAACGGACTTTCTTTACTTTTCTTTGTTTATTTTAAACCAGACATCACTGTGATTGGGATAAGACCATAGAGTTGCTAAGCTAGCACTGGCTAGTTAGCTTTGTTAGCTGGATGAATCCATAATCCACTGATAACAAATATGACCGTCTGCTGAGTCCATAGGAAAAGGACTGAGTGACTGTCAGTGGTAGGAAAACAATCATATTTTCCCTACTTCTGCCTTTCTAGTGCTATTATATAAACAAAATATATGGAAACATAATATATGGTGGAAAAAGAAGAGCTAACCTACAATTTGTAAGATTCGTCTTTTATCTCAAAAGTCTTTCTGGTCATCAGTTGGTTTTATTTTATGTCTAGATTTTTGTTGCCTGTAAGAAACGCTGACAATGATCACGAAGCAATGAAAACTCTGAATACATTTATTTTTTGAAAATACTATCAGTTACATTTGGCTAGTAGTGTTTCCTTCAACTTTGCCTTTCTACTATGTTCGTTGTTGGCCACGTTAACGGTTGGATGACTGACTGGAGAACATATTTCACACTGAGGGTGTTAATGAAACGTAGATACCTGAAAAGCCAAAACACTGGGATGTCTTGGCTCACAATGCACATGCAGATTAGAGGGCTTTAAATAATGAATAAACAAGTGAGAAAGGCTTCATATCATGATAGCTTATGTGAAAATAGTTATACCTAATGTGATTAATAATTAGTTCATATTTACTAAAACACTGAGGCTTTTCTTAAAGACGGATACAATCAGACAGAAACGCACTGGGCATATACTACACAACACAAAACTTACCCTCCGCACACATTAAAATATTTTGCATCATAATACAGCTTTTCTGGCCTCAGCTCATGTAACCTTTTTTTTTTACGCAGACAGCAAACTGACAGTACAGCTGTGCATAAAGCAGCTAGTGTATACGTGAATTAGATTTTGGCATGAATAGAAAAGAATAGACCATTGAAAAGCATTGTGGGTGCAGGTGCAGGTTACCGAGATAATCTGGAGGTGGGCCAGTTGGGGAGGAGGTGCAGACAGCTGTCCTTACCTGCCTGCACGACCCTCGGAGAAACGGCTAAATATAGAAAAAGGAGGGAAAAAACATAGCACGATGCCGTATGGCACATGGAAATGGGCAAACCTACTCACTTAGCATATACTTTTGAGCTGTGTTTAAGCTTCATTCATAATTAAATAACCGACAACAACACATCAACTGCATCAGCCAGATATTTTGTAAATAGAAAACATGCAAATATATTTGCTTTCTTTTTCTTTCAGGCTGGTCTACCATGGCCCCACCGATGCTAGCTTTCCTCTACTGCTATGCTCAGATTGGACTTGAGTGGACTCCTCACCCACCGTGAGTCACCTTGACTTAAAAGCAGCGACTGAGAATCCCTGCTACTGGACAGATACAACAACCTGCTGACTCCAATGACTTGCTCTCACCAGCCAGAGTCTCACTGTGGTGAACCTGGCTCATAGCCACGCAACCTGTCCAAACCTGGCTGAAATACGGCTGAGCAGCCACTTTCCAAAACCTGCAGGACTGCACAAAATCTGTCTGTAAGCTGATACTTACAGAGAAAGTTTTCTGAACTTTGGGTGAAAAGTAAGTGCACACAAACTGTAATAAAATGCTGAAAATTCAGGGTAGTCTGTAATAGCAGCCCTGAGGCAGTAAGCTAGATGAAATCACTGTTATTCTAAGAAACTGTAAAAGAAAATTTGGAATCTGAATCTCTCTCTTGGTTATATGACTTTGACAAGGTATTGCTCAGAGTTGCAGGAAGCTGAAGAAAGTAGTTTCCTCCTGTAACTCGCCACAAAAAACATCCAGATGTAGACGTGGACAAAACAAAACCTGTATTCAGCTGCAGCTTTTAATTCAAAACACTAATCATGTTGATTATCAGTTCATTACAGCTGGGATGTAATAAATGACAAGCTGTTACAGCTTTGTGTAATAAAGACAAGCTGTTTTTGGCTCATTTGTTGTTACACAGTAAATCACCTTTCATTTCCAAAATGTCAACATAACAACTACATTTAGACAAAACTCTAATTTTGTTGCAAAACTCATCTCACATCTGTCCAAATCTGTCAAATACTTGGTCATCAAGGACTGTCAGAATGTGCTTGCTCAGTCACAGCAATGCGATTAACACTGAGGGTTATGAAACAGCAGAGAAGTCCAATCAATCCATTTGTGATTTACTGTAAAGCTTTTGTTGCAAGGGGGTTTTGCAAGTCATAGGCTGATTACACAGGTGAGAGTGACACTGCTGAATAATGTGCATTAGAGTTGATAGATGTTGTTGGGTGTAAATAATCCCGACAGACTCATAAAACTGGATATTTTTATTTTTTGAAGAAAAAACCTTTACCAGTGCGTGTGAGGTTTTTTTTTTTTTTTTGTTTCCACCAAGATACATTGCCAGATTAAATGGCAATGTGTATTACTCAATATTCAGTCTATTTACTTCAAAGACAGGTATTATACAGGGTGGACCATTTATATGAATACACCTTAATAAAATGGGAATGGTTGGTGATATTAAAGTCCTGTTTGTGGCACATTAGTATATGTGAGGGGGCAAATTCCTCAAGATGGGTGGTGACCATGGTGGCCATTTAGAAGTCGGCCATCTTGGATACATCTTTTGGTTTTTGTTTTTTTTTTCCAAATAGGAAGAGGGCCATATGGCACATCAAACTTGTTGGTAATGTCACAAGAAAAACAATGGTGTGCTTGTTTTCAACGTAACTTTATTCTTTCATGTGTTATTTACAAGTTTCTCTTTGTTCACAGCCATTGACATGTCGAAAAGGTTAACACGTGAGGAGCGGATCGAAATTGTGTTGATATCTGGTGAATGCAGTAACCGAGTCATTGCAGCAGATTTCAATGCAAGACACCCTACGAGACCACCCATCTCCCATGCTACAGTTAGCAAACTGCTTGCTAAGTTTCGTAAAACTGGTTCAGTGTTGGATTTGCCAAAATGTTGACGCAAGAAAACTGTCACTAATGAAGAAACATCAGTGGCTGTCCTAGCTTCATTCAGCAAGAGCCCACAGCGCAGTACTCGCCGCATGTCATTGGAGAGTGGCATTAGTCAAACATCCCTTCGGCGGATATTAGCTACTCATAAATGGCATCCTTACAAACTCCAGCTACTGCAGCATCTCAACGAGGATGACCCAGATCGGCGCAC
>VURO01012422.1:9491-22601 GCA_015108175.1 Pelvicachromis taeniatus
TGAAAAAAGAGAAAAATTAAAAAAAAAAAAAAAAAAAAGCGCTATCCTCAAAGGTTAATGCCTGTTCTCTCGGCCCATGTCGGAGCACTTGAGCCTGGGGACAAGAGGTCGGATGCAAACGGGAACTGGGATGGAGTGCACATGATCAGGAACATCTCTGGCATTTCATCCTCCTCTGGAAAGGATGTAATGCCGCTCTGACATTACTCAGCCCTGAGAAGATGACAGACACTGAGCCATAATGCATTGTCTGGTTTTTGAGGCCATAAATGCGCTGCGGTATTGAGGACGTAAAGTAGATTTCAATTATATGCACAGATTTATGGCTGACTGATAACAACACCAAACAGTCAAATTTGAATGCTTTAACTCGGGCACCGTGAGTTTAAAGGTTTAAAGTGCATTCCTGATTCCTGAATGTGTGACCAACAGGTTCATTTATATAAAACACTTTCAGTCTCCCTGGCATTGTTCGGCACCAGAAGCAATGCAAGAGATAATGGAAAACTCCTGGTGGGTCATAGAATATAAATCTTTTCTTGCCCTTGACCTAAAAGCATTGCTGTATTTTAAGTTGCTTGATTTGAGTGCTTGAAGTAATAAAAGATATTATGTGAATGATATTTATTGGGTTCCAAGTAGGTTATGGTCACTCAATGTGGGAGGCTTTCAAGAGGCATCGCTGTGAAAATGCATCACAGCTGTGTGCATCAAGTATTGATGTTAACTGTTTCTTCGCCTTGGTTTAAGGTCCCATCTACCGTATGTCTTTGTGTCGACAGCAACTTCATAAGAAGAGCTTTGCATAACATATTTGTTTGCTGATTACATAAAGCATTGCATCCCACGCTTCCCAATGGCAGCTCAAGACCACCTACTTGTTAACAAATGCTTTGGGGAACGGCGCTTTATAAAAGAGCAATTATTAGGCAGATTCAGTGTGCAGGAAATTATAATATCCAAGTTATTTCGGGCCATCAACATGTCATGTTTTGAACTTTGATTCTATGAGCTGTCTGGACAGAAGGGAAGACTTGCTGCAGAAGAGCAAAGAGGAGCAGGCTGACCTCAGAAAAAGGACACACAGCTAGCTACCACAGACAGCAGATTGTGCTTTATCACATTTAAAGGACTGGGACCTTGAAATAATGCACCTTTAATATAATTACCCGCCAACAGGAGCAGGAAGGGAAACACACACATGCACACACGTCTTTTGAGTGTCACCTCATATCTGTCCTGACCCTTGGTGAGCCACTTAGAATTTTCTGCTGGCAGAAAATCTTTTGTCCCCTTCAACTGGATTTTCATTTGAATTGGAGACCTTAGATGAAGCAGTGGCTTTAAATCCAGGAACGGACGCTGTTAGTCTTTCGCTTATCAGCTTTTTTTTGATAAGGTGCGTAAAATTGTTTCAAAAGTTATATTGATTAAGATAAGTAGGGATAGAAAATAACTAATTTCACTTCCTATGAGGTTTTTAAAAAACAACCCTCAGATATCAAGAATTGAAAAGAAAAAACAAAAATGTTGGAGCAGAAATAAAATATATTGTTAGCATTCTTAGTCCTTTCTACAGAACTCTGGAGAAACACCCACCAACTACTTTTGATAGCCAGCGATATCAGTCTTTTTAACATTTTGGGTACCTCTACATCTATTTTCTGTACAAATACAAATGGTAAACGAATAGTGATTTTCAACTCATTCACCCAAAACATTATTTTCCCTACCCTTAAATGGTTTCTATCACTCACATTTGTACTCCGATGAACCCATCGGAGAGCAATTTGGGGTTCTGCTTCTTGCCTACGGATACTTGACTAGAGCAGCCAGGGATCAAACCGCAATATCTTCCAACTGGTAGAGGGCTTGCTCTACTTACAGAGCTACAGGCTAAAATACAAGGATCTGCAGTAGATTATGGGTACTGCCTTGCTGGAAACCAGTGTCCCAATACACCCTGGATTAGCTTGTTAGAGCACTAGGGAGCGCCATACTGTAAGCAAAAACAAGATTTCTAAACTCTAATCCCTCTTTTTTTCCCCCCTTATTGCTTTCAAAGCTTCTCAGTGTATATGTGAAGAAGTTCATTTCTAAAAACAGTATGTATAAGGTGAATCTTCCAACACTAATGAAGTCCTGTTAAACATTAGCTTGCTGTTGCCAAGCTTCATGTGTTAGCTGTTGCTATTCTTGTCAGGGCCGACTAGATGGGTTTGCCTAGCCAGAATATAGCTTCACTGACTCTGCTGGTAATGATCTGCATTAGCTCCATTATTGGAAGCTATAAAACGCTGCAGAGACTCAATCTTGTTAATATCAATTTTCTTAATGTTAAAAGCATTCATGTAGATATCTAAGGGGAGATGTAGCGAAGAGATGAGGAGAGAGATGTTCCAAAGTACTGCAGCAAAGTGAATGTGTATCTAATCCGACACCTAGAACTCCTGGCTAATGTCTTGATAAGGCCTAAGTGGATCATTTCTGCCCTTAGAAAATCTTCCCCAGTGCAGCTTGAAAGAAAGAAATCGACCAATCCTTGTGCCTTTTCACTGAACTGTGGCTCTTGTTCTCTTATTGTTCTGTAATATTTTCTGACTCCAGCACTTATTGATTTTGTATTACAGTTGCTGTATTTTTCCTCCCCATATCTTGTGTTTTGGTACAGTGAGATACCTCACAATGCCGCACAGGATTCCAACTCATCAAGCCCAGGGGCTGTTTATAGTCCTCGGTTGCATCCTTTCAAATGTCAACACAAATTCTCGAACGCTACGCTGTTCAGCAGTGTATACGAGGTGCGCTTTGATGGCAGTTCCCAGGTTGATGCAGGAGTTGGGAGGAGCACGAACATCCATCACATCTTTGCTTTGTCATGGCTGCAAGGAAAGTGTGTCGCTGGGTGTGTTTGGTACAAACGCCTCCTGTTACTTTAATAATCATCCTCTTTAATACGCCACAAATTCAAGGTAAACAGATCTTTTAGCTGTGCGGTGAAGGTTAAAATACAGAAGATTTTCAAACTTATTCTCCTCCTTCGACTTTAAAATAAAGCTTGAGCGAATGTTTCACTGAGCAAGTGACTCACCCCTTAATGTATGCTTTCACATATAAATGTTCGACCAATAGATCAGTTAGGAAGTGGTAAACGCCCCTTTTAGTATTCACCACACTAATCACGTATAGGAGGCGAGAGCCGACAATGCAGCGATGCCGCAAGTCAACAATTACCCAACGGATGGTGGAAATGACAGGGTAGACGTCAGCCTTTTCTGTGTCCCCGCTCACCACGATTGATGAGTTCATTTATCTCTCCCTGGCCTGTCTTTCTGCCTTTTCGCCCCTCTGTTGCTATGAAAATGAATAGCCTCCGTAAAATGGAGAAATCATGCCCCGAAAAAAACCTGTCTTTACAATACGACAGAGGCATATTTATTTCATCTTAAAGGGGAGGTTTGAGGTCACCCTCCAGTCCTTCCCCAGTGACATTTTCCGACTTGACATTCTGTGACATTTCCAGTTAAATATTGCTGATATTCCTGCAGAGGAATTAAAAGCATGTCTAAAAGGGACACCGGCACTAAAGCTCTTTCTCTCCCTCTCTATCTTCCTCCTTCACTCGCTCTGCTCTGTCTCTTCATCCCTAACACTCCGTTTCCCTCCTCTTCATGCAGCAACACAGGCTTACATGCACTACCTACTAAGTGTGGTTGACTTGCATCTCCAGGTATTAGAAGTCTTTTTAATCCAAAGGGATTACCAAAAGTTCTATCACCCAGAATACATAAGAGACAGACACAAAGTGTGTGAGTGAAGAAAGCTTATGATGCTATTTTGAGCAAAAATTCAAAGATTAAGATGCAGAAACATGCCAAGAGGCACTTGTGCAACAGTGAAAAATAGCCTTATGTCCTACATACTGTATGTACAAGTGAATCTCAATCCACTCACTACTGCTACATATGGTCTTTATGACTTATGCTAGCAATACTAAAAAACAGCAACATCTGATTGTCGGTTAAAATATAACCTTTAATTGTGTTTGCTAAATGAAGATACTTTCAAAGACACTGGTTATTATCAAGTAATTAAAGCTTGTAATGCTATGTTTACACAAGCTAACAAGAAAGTACTTAGAGGAGCTTGCTAATGTAAGTCTAACTCCATTAGACTGGAAAGTAAAAGACGATATGGTTGGCATATCTGACCTGACTGAAATGGAGTTTAATGGTAAGGTAAGCTGAAAACGTACACATTCACAAAAACAAAATAGCACAGCCTACTACATTATGACTTTAACATTAGACAGACAAAAAGAAAAAAGTGGATACACAGGAAGAGGCGGTGGCTAACATATCTAGCTAACGCAACACTGAGCAAGAGTTATGTAGCTCCAGTACCAAGTTAAACTCTGGTTGCCTTTGAGGCAAACAACTGAAGTGTCAGAGCAAATAATACAATTGACTGGCACACAGCAGAGTGCATAATACACACAAGGGTTACCTACACAACCGAGCTCTGGTCGTTTAGGTAACCCTCCGCAGTAACCAATAGCAAATCACTTCATGCCGTCATGGGGCTTAACAGGCCCAGTAACATTATTTCTTTTTTGCTTGTATGAAAACATTTATAGGGATGTTAATTTTAAAAGTTTAAGTTTGAACTTGTACGCCATTGAAAACTGTGATTTTAGAAGATGATGCTAGCTTGTGATGCTACACTGGCTTCATCTCCGCTAGCTTGCACTAATTTACACACAGCTAGAGCTGTGCTTGGGATTTTTTTTATGTTTTAGTGGTGCAATGAAATTTATTCAATTATTTCAGTGGCACAAAGAGTTTTATTTAGCTTTCTCAGGGTTGTGTGCAAGGTTAACTGGGATTTGCAGCACTGACCTCTGCTCCTAGCTACAATGCAACATATAAAAAGTCCTTTAAGTATTGCTTCAATGGACAATTAGATTGGAAAGACCACAGAATTTCTTAATCCTATGTTGTCAACTTTGATTGATTTAGTTTAACAAAGCCTTAGCTGAGTCTCATCTTCCACACCAGAATGCTACACTAGGGGGGGGTGTCAAAGAGTGCCATTTTAAGAAGCCGGTATAAAATGAACATATCAGATTTTGAGGTTGGTGCTTAGTGTCTTTTCAGGATTGTCAGAACTGCTGGTTTACTCTGTTAATAATCAGTTTTGGGCTTGTTTTTAGTTTAAATGTTCCTAAAGCCAGCTGTATTTCATATTGTGCAACAGAGATGAAAAAAGACACCCTTGCTATATCATTCTGTGCATGAACTGTGGATGAGTGAATTGTGTAGAAGTGCATTCTTTCCTTGTCATTCTTGCAGGGCACATAAAATGTTATCAAGGGCTGCCAGTGGCCCACGGGCTGTACTTTAAAAAAAAAACCATGGCACTAGAATGTCATGAGCATGAATTACTGCTACTGTTGTTTTGGTATGTGTGTGTATGTTATAAAACATCAGTATATTATGTGTTTACGAAGCACATAGCAGCAAAGGAGGGGGGAAAAAAAGACAATATATTTTCTTTAGGAAAAATGCATAAATGTCACTTTTATTTTTATTGCTCTATTTACATAAGTTGATTCATTTCGTTACAAGGGAGGCAGCTCATGTGCCGAGCCAGCTGAAGAATGTAAATCCAATAATCAGTCTTCTGCTGCAGTTTACAAACTTCTGACGGAAATATTTGTCTAATTAGCTGGTAGATGTTTTACTGTATTTACTAGGGGAGATATTGGCAAAGCTGAATCAATTAGAATTATTGGTTGGCATTTGTCAAGCCTTTGCCTGGGTGGCTGGGGGCAATGCAATGTAGTCAAGAAGAGAAACTGCTCATAATTATGTCATTAACTATTTTCTTATTTTTTCGGAAGTTCTAGCAATCATAAGAGACGGCTTTTAGATTTATCATGTTTTTTCACTGAAAAAAGCTACCTGCTGTGTCCAGAAACAAGGTTAATGAGTGTAAACTGAATGAAACTAACAAAATTACAAACCATAAAACCAACACAGCTTAAAGGACACCACGTTTCTCCATAAAATTACGTGAACTAAAGGTCAGGTGATACAAACTGATCAACCCAAAGAGAGATTTTTTTTTATTTTTTTTTTTGCATTACAGTTATCTTACCCGTGAAATTATCAATATCAAAATAAATGGGTCAGTTGTAATTAGTTATTTGAAAATTTCACACTAATGTGTACAATTTAAAGTTGGGTTCTTTCGTGCAGCGACGTGACCGTTGTGTTAATCATTACGCTCTATTTGTCCTTGTTGACAGCACCAGGATTTCTATCCAACCCAGACTGATTCATGTCCCGTGTCACCACACCCCACACATCATCCACAATCATCACGGAGAATCTATTTGTAGATAATACACAGTAAATATAATAAATATGGCGCAGCACGCACCTATAAATCTTTGTCATTAGAAGCCTCAGGATTTCATTTTCAGCGAGATAATGATCAGCGCCTGTGAGCAAAAATACAAATGCACAGAGGAGCGAGGCCGTAAATACTAACTTTTAACAGTGGCTGAATTTTTCCCTTTGCAAGACCTCTGCTGCAGTCCGCAGAGTCAAGCATTTTTACATTTAGACAGAACCGCAGAATCAGATCTGCGGCACGGTAATTGATTGTAATCAAAATGTAAAGTAAGCCTGAGCTGTCCCACTAATGGATTTTACAGTTTATTTGACTAGAAAGGTGAATCAATCTTAAGATATTGACTACAGGATCCTGAAGGATTACGGATGGGCCGAGAGGTCGCGGGGCAGACCGGTGCGGGTGCTGCAAGAAGACTGGTGCTTGGATAAAGTCCTGGGTTCTAAGCAGTTTAGCATATTGAATGGAAATTAACCTTCCTCTGAGGGAGAGCCCAGGACAGGCAAATCCTCTTTCATTTGTTAATTCATTCATTAGTACAAGGATGACAGGACTGCTAAAGAGGCTGCAATGCTCAGTTTGCAAAAGTTTGCCAAAGACGAAATTCTTCCATTACATGGATCCTTTTGCCGCATGGTGCCTGTCAGAAATTGGTTAGATTTCATTTTGAAATGCAAACATGAAAATTAAAATATTTTGTAGTCGCAGTGTGACTGAATAAACGTCTTGTCGTTAAAAACTATGTGTGCCTTCTCTGTTGCCAGGTTTCACTATGAAGATATTCCCCATGAGGATAATACAGTATCGAGTGCACACGATATTGACATGGTAAGTATGGCATCGGCATTACACACATAAACAGCATCCGCCATTGTAGCTAATGCCAGAGCCAATCAGTGGCAGAGTAAATTAAAATAAAAACATGGAATAAAATATAGATTATAAATGCTCTTAGTCTTCATCTCACATCCAAGGGTAAATATGCATGCGGCATATTTTCTCAGTAAATGGTGATAAACCACCAACCTATCTATTTACGTGCTGTTGATGCTGGCACCCGACCATGCAATCAACGCAGAGTGCTCGCTTCAGTTTGCAGAATTAGAAGTGAAATTTTTGATTGTGCCATTAAAGAGGTCCCTCATTATGACTTGGCAAGGACAATTTGCATGCTCTATTCCACAGAATCTGAATGAGGCTCCAATCAATTATACTCATTATCCAAGCAGCTGATTGGTATGTGGTCAGACGTGCACCCTGTCAAGGTAGCGCCGCTGGTAGGCTCACGACACATGCGCACACACACAGACACACATAGCAAAAATCAAAACGCCAGCAGCTGGTCAGCTTCCTCACGTGTTTGGAAGCAGGTTTTGCAACCAACACACATTACAAAGAAAGAATGCATGTGTGATTTAAGCTTCATTAATTTGCTGCTTAAAGCATTTTTAAGGTTTTTCTTACCCCTTGAATGTGCACCATTTATTAAAACCTGTGCTCCATTTCAGCTTTTAACTGGTACAGGAAGATTGAAATCAGGGTCTCTGAGGGGACCATGCCATCTGTTGCAGCAATTCATGTTCTTGTCACCAGAGGTAGTTCTCCACAGAATCAATCCAAGACCAGTCAGACTCCTCCTCCCTATTAGCTGATGGATGAATCTGTAAACCACAAATGTGCCCAATGCTTGTCTTTTATAGTCTCGGGGTAATTTTTCAGCGAAAAAAATCCAACCATTCTCTTTCAGTATGGGGATTTGCTTTTTGTCTTATTTTATACTCGGGTATCTTGCGGTTTTTGGTTGATAAATGAGTTAACAGATCCGAAAGAGTCGGGAATATGTAACAGGAGTTCTGAGATTTAACAGGGACACTTTTACTTTGATAACTGCCATAAGCCCAACATAGTTTGTGCCACGGTGCCTTTAATTGAAACTAATGGCTTTGTTCAACGCAATGTTTGACTTGTCCGAATGACATGAAAACACTTTCAAACGCTGAAAGATCTACAGGTGCTATGTGCTGTGCTGGCAGGACAATATAATATTTTTGTAGTTTCAACTATCCACCACATGAGAACAAAAGTTCAGCTGAATGAATGGTAGTGTCAATAACAGCTAGCTTTAAGTTTGCTGTTTTATAAGTCAATATTATTTTCAGTCGTGGGCTTATCTGGAAATCTCTTACCCAAAGCAAACTCTAACTGTTGGCAGATGTTAAAAAAGTGACTCCCACCTACACACAGAGTCTGTGCTGTGCTGTAGATGAGTGAATCCTCACCTACCACAAAAAAAAAAAGTTTAAATATTTATAAGAGTATAAGCAACCAGAGTTTTGAAGCTCGAGGGTACTCCCCCGGCGGGCCTCCCCTAACAGCCACAAGAAGTGCTTGTGAACATAGCGGCCACCGACACTTCGCCAACTTGAGGCATGCCTTGGCAGTTATTAGATAAGGCTTCCTGCCTGTTGTGGTAGCAACCAGACTGCTTCTCTGCCACCGGCTCAGTTAGACTGTGGGGCAATATTTGCTCTCATGAGTTTTTCCAAGATCAAGCTGCTATTGGCAGGTTAAACGACTGGACAACAGCCAAACGTACGATGGCATGCCGCAAATCAGCTCGCCCCTCTGGCAAATATGCTTGTGAAGTGAGCCACGTTTGAGGATGGAAGCTGCGTTTTGCTATTTATGGGGAAGAAAAAAAGAAAGAAAGAAAACACACAGTGCCCTCAGTAATCAATGCTGGATTAACCTCTCTCATCAGGCAGACATTTGCAGCTGAAATTTAAGCAACCCGATGCTCATGTTTTGTGCATTAAATCACAAATACCGTGATTGCTTCGCCCATTTGTGCTCGTCTATAGAGTTCTTCTTGTTGACAGAGCTATTAGTCTGAGCGATACCACAAAATTCATCATAGTCACCCTGCGGTTGTTTCGCAAATTCATCATTTCATTACTTTTCTACAGAGGGTGGCACTGGGGGAAGGTGGTGGGGGGTTGGTTGTGGGGGCGGGGGGGAGGATATCTATCAGAGACGCCGTGTTCGTGATAACATCAGAGTCCCCGAAGAAAAACAAAACAAGGCGGTGCTGTTTGGGTGTTGTGTTGGAATATAATCTCCAGTAAGTGCCTAAACAAGAGCAGAAATTAATATGCAAATTTATGAGTGCTTTGCTTAGAGGACCTAAAAAGGTTTTCATTATATCTTGATCAGAAAGTCATTTATCTCAAGGCTCTCAATAAGTCTGGCCCCCTAATCTGTCGGACAGATAATTAATATCTGCTTATTGAGTAAATAAAAGTCATTATCTTGATTTCCTTCAGATAATTTATCTGTCTGTGATTCACACTGAGGACATTTTATGGTGTGGGCCACATCATTACCTCCACAGGTATTGATTATACTCTAGTGTATGCTCTTGGAGTTGTTATTTTTTTGTGGGGGGGTATAATCAGCTATGAGGTCAAGGTGTTCTTTGACAATAAAAGAAGATCACGCAAACCTAATTAAGACCGTACAGTTGAACCCGTTAAGCTCGGCAAAGATGAAAGAAAACCTCTAACTCGGGAGCAATTTCTTCTCTCGCCGTGAACAAGCGTCACAATCAAAAGACTTCTCTTTCCTCCCATTACGGAGTCCGTGCATCACCAGAAAGCCCACTCTCAAATGTAGATCACCACTCACAGCACACATCAGGATCAGAAACCATGGCAACCATACATACATTGATTGGTACATTCACTGCCTATCTATGACCTGATTTTAAAAAAAACAAAAAAACAATTATCCTTAACACAAACATGTTACATTTCAAAATGGTTTCATAATTTTTATGTTGTAATTCTTGGTTTAAACATGATTTGACCAACCAGCTTCTCCTGGAATCACGATCTAAATGACACACACAGGTTTGCAACAAGATTTTTTTCAAGCTATTTTAAAGCCGATGTTCAAAGAAACCCTGTCTTATGGATTCATCTGGACAGTTCAGATAGATTTGAATATAATCCTGAAATACTGAGCCGGGATGTTTGGAAAATATGGGAAGGTTTTAAGCTTGAGCCTTCAAAGCAAGCCTGAGAGTCTTCTCAAGTCAGTTGGTTTAATGTAAGATTTTTTTAAAGAAAGGAAAACCTTATATCACCTCTAAACAAAAAAATTCAAAGCACACACCTGAGGCATTTTGCAGCATTTGGGTTAGAAGATGTTTACTGGTCTACTGGTTTAGGCCTAAAAGTAGATGTATTTACACACCAAACATTGTCTGGGATATTTTGAATATGGAACCCTGTATCTCTTTAACATACATTTGTAATTTTTTCCCTCTCCTTCTTGATTGTGGGATTTGGCTCAACCAAGCAGAACAGCAGCGACTCGGTATCCACATCCCGCTGTGAGCCCTGAAGGGTGAGTGGAGTCTGCGGTGCTTATCACCCAGGTGGACATCCAGCCAGAGAAGCTGCCTCAGCCTGGACCAAGCACTCCCGCTGGCAAGCCTCTGGCCGGGTGCCTTGGCACGGCTGCTCCCTGTCGTCTGGCTCAGCGGGTGGGATGCAGTCAGTGCTCACTGTCAGGGGTTGTCCCTCTGCACAGCGGAAAAGAGGGTAGAAATAAAAGCGGTGTGACTCCTATTCTAATGGGCTGAGGCATTACCATGAGATTGTGCAACTGATGGTGTTGTTCACACTTGTGCGCAAAGCTAAGCAAACATGCAGCTCGTGGCTGTCAGGGTTGCGTGGGACGTTCTTGCCTCAGGCTTAATTTTAAATCCACTGTACAGTAGTATTGTAGCTGTCCTCATTTATCTTGCATTAAAGACTCTCACATAGCCAGCTGCCAGACCGGTATGTATAATTTACAACTACTGAAATGAGTGGCAAACTCCATTTTTTATCTTTCAAATTCAGCCGTGTGATTGAGAAGATTAGGCTAAAGGTTAAAAAAATTATTCTTATTTTATTTTTTTACATGTTTTTTTCTAGTTTTCTTTTTCTTTCTTTTTTTTTGAGACATGTCATTTTTTCTCTGTGTTGATCCTGGTTCCAACTGTTTGATTGGAGAATAATATTACTAATGAAGCTGATAAAGCTGCTATTAGAGGGTGTTGTATTATAGGATCTAATGACATTATCAATCAGAGAGTTGATGTTGTGTTCTCGTGCATGATTTTTCTTTTTTCTTTCTTTTTATGATCTTTTTTTTTCACTTACAAAGCCATGAACACAAAGATCGTATCCTATATCAAGCCAGAGAAAAGAGAATACGAAAGTAGAATTGGCAGACTGGTAGGCGTATTTATAAACATAGCATCTGTGGCCAGTTTTAAATAGCATGCATGTGATATGAAAGGTTTTTTAAAGTATTTAATTGATTGTAAAATTAACAATACATATCTGTCCAGTAGTTGTTTCTACCAGATTTCAGTCTTAAGATATTTTATTAAACAAACATTTTATTAAGCAGGTGGTATCTAGCTTGTGATAAGGAAGTGTTGTATTCACATGTCAAGTCGTGTAAAAATTAGTCTAAGTTCGCAAAAAGACTAGCTAATTAGCATGCAAAATCTTATTTTTTATGTATTTACACAACACAGAAATGAGAAAAAAAATACCTTAAAGCCAAAGCTAGATAAATGAAACATAATAAATGAAAGTTTAAATGCTTTATTTAGTTTTTTTCAGGAAGAGCTAGCTAGCTGTTTCCTGGCTTCTGATGTTAGCTAAGCTTCAGTTAGCCTAGCTTATAGACCCAAAAGATATAAAGCTATTAGGTCAAGGTGTTTCAGCATTTCTTTTTGCAACAATTTTTATGCAGTAACTATAGTGCCATATGTAAATGGTTACTGGATGTATAATTTATCAGGGATATTTAAATTATGATTTATTTGACATTAATTGTGGCTCCGAGCCTGGCAGCACAGGAGTCTATCCTCCTGTGGGCCCACCACCACAGGCAGAGCTGTAAGGGTAGCTTTGTGGACTGGGCAGCAGTTGAAGGCTTAGACTTCAGTGGTCCAATCCACATATTAAACTGGCTGCAACATGCTTGAGAGATTATGCTTGCACCTGGGTTGGTAGTCCCGCATACTCAGAAGAACTATAACAAAATTAAAACCAAAAACTAGTGCTGATTTCACCTATGCGTGGGCCTGCCACTAACAGATCATCTCTTCATTCAAAAATCTATAGGCCTACAAATTTCCCAAACTGTCAAATCATTCCTTTAAAAAAATGCCCAGAAAATAATAGGAATCTGTAGTAAAACTTATCCCTTAAACCAAATGTTAAATCTTCCTAGATTAAAAAAGTCCTGGGGCATTTTCTGTCAATCTCTGCCCAGTCTGCAAAAGTTTAAAACCTGAAACAAAATGAAATGTCCCCGTAATTCCATCCTTTTGTTGAAAAGAATCAGTCAGACTGAAAGAGTAAAAAGGATAAAACAGAGTAAAGATACCCATGGCTCTTTGTAAAGCAGATGTTTGGCTTGTCTAATGTTGAGAAGCTATGATATTTAGGATCTCCACCATCCTGTCTGCAAGGCCCCTCAGGGATAAAGGGTGGTGGGGGCTGATAGCAATGGTGGGCAACACTTGCTGCAGACTGACAGGAAGCTTTATCTCGACATATCTGTCAGTCACCCGCATTAGACCTTCCCTCTAAGTTCGGAGAGCTGTCATGCTACAGTTTGCCGCTC
>VURO01012422.1:22695-33725 GCA_015108175.1 Pelvicachromis taeniatus
CCCATCACAAACCCAAGCCCCTACACACACATGCACACAGTGCACAGTCAATGAGATCTGACTGGTATGCACGCAGTTAATGCGGCTATAGAATATGTAGCTGAATGAGGTCCACTGCGACGTTAATACTGATCACACAGTGCTGGAGTCCAAAGCAATTTCCTGCTCTCTCCCCGGTAACTCCATCTCTGTATCGGACATAACATCCTGAGACAGCGGAGATTGGTGGCCAGGATCCTGAATTTTTCATGAGGCAGGAAAGGTTAGATAAGATCCTCCCACATTCTGGAGATAGTGCACTTAAAGATCTGTCTTTGCAGCCAAATGGTAAAAAATACATTTGCATGGCTCGCATTAGTTAAAAAGTAGATTTGGAGATGAAATATGTCTTCAGTTCATATTGAAATGGTACAAATGAGACACGATGGTTTCTACCTTGCTTGCTTAGTTTTGTGACATAATGAAATTGTCTGCATTCATGTCATGCATATAACCATACTGACAGCCTAAACGAAGCCAGTCCCAGGTATGGCAAATGTATGCAAATAAAGCCATGAAGTAAAAAAGGACACAGATAACCGGCTCTAGTACTTACATTTAAAAGCTTAGATTTTGTCTGCCTACAAATTACAATTGCAAATTAGAACAATTATATAGCATAAAGGAAACCTGCCTTTTCAGCTTAAAAAACACCAGACGTAGCCACTGACTGTAAAAAAGATAGAGATCTAATCTTGTGATTGTTACAGAAAGTTTTCATTCTGTACAGAGGAGGTAAGAAAATAAAAACAATTATTAAAAAAGGTGTAACAAAAAAAAAAGCTCACTGTGATTGAAAATGGGATGCTTTTGAATACCGAGTAAAATGCCTCACTCTGAATGTATTTATAGGATTAGTTTTAGTTTAAAAAGTCGTACATTTAATTTAACAGAACTAACGTTCAAGGATTTGATCTTGTGATTTATAACAAAAAGCTTTGATATCATGTTTCCTGTGGTGCACCTGATAGATCTTCCTTAAAAGCCGAAACATCCCCATGTTGATACTTCTGTCTTACTCAGAATGGTTTGAGGGAGAGAAGATTACAGGCTGAGAAACGACCACAAAGCTAGGAGGAATCCAATACAGAAATGGGAGTTGGATAGAGGCAAGGCTTGATGGTACGCCTCGTAAATGCTCCCCTGGGCTTTCTCCAGGCAGAGACATCTACAAATATTTCCATAATCACTGAAAAGCCCAGTGACTGCCAGGCCCAAAGCCCAGATGTAGCAGACAACATGTTTGAGCTCTTAGTCGGAAAGGTCAGTAGCTGCTTTTCAAACATGGATAAAAAGCCGAGCTGCCATTTCCAGTCGCATTCTCAACCACAGGTTGAAGTTTTTTCTTGACAAGAACAAGCTTCTTTCTTCCACCCAGGCAAGACAAGATAACATCAGAAGGCCAGAGGGGGTGTAAATCGTGTTTTTCACTCAAACTTCCCAGCAGTGTATAGATCTGTTTTTACTTGGCGGCAATTTGATGCAATTTGCCGAGTTTGTTTTGGCCCTCATCATTTAAGAGTTTATGCCTGCACGTGCATCCAAAATAATTATCTTGTGTGTGCTGAATGTCATATTAAACCACCTCCTTTCCTTGCCGGTGTACAGTAGCCCACCTAATAAGCTCAGGCTCAGCTCAACCTCTCAGTGCCTCACCGGAGGCCCTCCAGTTGAGGACATGTTTTGACACGCAGGTTAGCACTAAATTAAGCTCGCATGACACTAGCAATAATCAAGAAATGGCATTCCATTTGTGTTAAACTCCACTTGTTGAGCTGACCATTAACTGAATATGACTCACCACTTGTTTGGCAGCCACAGTGACGTGTGCCAACTCTATTGCAAATAATGATTAAAGAACTTTTATTGGAGTTGAGCTTTTCATGTTGCGGGATAAAAATGACCTTTGAGTGCTTTTCAGAGTTGAAGAGTTGTCAAAGCATAATGTGGGAGGGCGAGTTGATGGGTATAATTTATGGGAACGCTGTGAATTTGTTTTCACATTGGTGCTGGCAAAAAAAAAAAAAAAAGAGTGTCTGTAAATCCTTAACTTTATGAAAGCCATTCTTTACATGAAATGTGCTTTCTCAGAGACTGTCTGAAAGCAGCGACGGTAGCAATTTTAATCATTTTGTTGAACAATTTATGATTCTTGTCAGTTCAGTGCACAGAGCTTGTTACCTCTGCTCATTATACCATATTAAGGATCCCTTTGATAATGGCTGAATCTGCCAAATCAAGGACTGGTAAATATTCCAGGAGTGCAGGTATTCACCTCATTTGACACTCAAGGACATATTTGTTATAAGTGGGCAAGGTAGCTGGATATGAGTCCACACAATTCACTTGATGACCTCTACAAATGTGCTCTGATAAATATGTATGTGTTGGTAGTGTCTGGTGCAGTGGGACAAGGTTACCTTACAAAGGTGAGCATTTGTAAATGCAGAACGGACACAGGTCATGTTGTTTCATGCAGCAATTAGACAGTTTTCCTCCCCCCACGCTGAATAAAGTGACCTCTGAGAGGCTTAACTCCTTTGTCACAACCAAGGAAACATAAGGGTATAGATGGGCTGCACGTTAAACGAGGCATCATAAATCATTCACCAGTTTGTGGATATGGAGCAGTTATATGCATTGCTTTTAGCATAGCATAAGACATTGCTGATTACTGTTATGAGTGTGTGTTTTTCTAACCACTGCATTTATATCTTGGGTTATATATTACTTACCAGACAAACATTTATGTAATATATTTAGAATGCATGAATAAATAAAATAGTAAGTACATTTCATGTACATTCTGGTTTGCAACCAGTTTGAAGATTGCATAATATCAACGTCACTGAAATGTTTTTCTGTTTTCTATGACTGATGATTGTCCTTTCTATCCACCAACAATAACCCAGCTCAGTTAAAAATATATAGGAGAGGGCTCTGGTTTGTAGAAGCCGCCATGTTGTCCTGCCATCTTACATACTGTGGCCAAGATGGACATCATTGTTCAGCCTAATTTGCATGTTAAATATGTCTTAAAATTGACACTTTCCATCTGATAAACAGTTTGATTACATTCTCACGTGAGTTCAGTGGTCTGAGTGCAATGACGTTAGTTCCACTTCAAAGACTTACAAAGTAAGGGGAACAAGTGGAGATGCTTGCAAAAGCATCTTTGGAGGTTACCAGCGCTAGCTTATTGTAGCTAGTTTTAGCACTTTTAGTTTTACTACATAAGCCTGTGAAAATAGTGTTCACTCTTTAATTATCTATTCACGGGAAGAGTTAATAAAATTGGCCATTTACTAATGATCATTTGTAAATTACACTACATCTGCAATCCGCTGGTGTTAGCAGAGGGGAAGAGAGAAAGAAGACGTTTACTGATATGCTTTATTTGACAGGTGATAGAGTGACAAATCTGACAGACAACAAGCAAAATATCACTCCAGAGTACAACTATTAACAAGCTGTCGCTGCCAAATATGCTCTATAAAATGCTACTTTTTCTGAAATAGTAGGCTAATGTTAGTTAATCATTATGTACATAGCGATATCAACTAATTTCGAAGTTATTAAAGGTAGCACGCACTTTGCCTGAATTTCTTGCCCATCACTGACCACAGTGTTCACCAGCACATGTACTCCTGATAGCGAAGCCCTGTAGGAATTGTACCAGCTATCTGTATTACACAATCCTGACTTTCATATCCATCCAGAACTCCGACATGTGTCCAGGAGTGAGTATCCCATATCTTGGTTCACATGGTGCAGCAGTGAAGTCCTGTGGCTTCACGTGCACCTCCCACAGCCCAGACATTTGTAGAGGAAGCTAATTTCTGCCTCTTCTAGGTATGATATGTTTCTTTTGGTACGTAACCAGAGCTCGTGACTATAGGTGAGGGTAGGAATTTAGATCTACTGTAAGTCAACAACTTTGCTTTCACATTCAGCAGATTTACACAAACTGGTACGACTCCATATGTCGGCCTCTTACTCCTACATTCTTTCACCAGTGAACAACACCCCAAGATGCTTAAACTCCACTTGGGTCAGCAACTTCACCCTGACCCGGAGTGGGTACTCCACTCACTTCAAATTGAGAACAATGTCCTTAGATGTGGAGATACTAATAATCATCCTTGTTGCTTCATAATTGGATGTGAACCACCCCAGCGTAAGCTGGAAGGTACTGCCTGATGAAGCCAGAAGAACCATATAATCCTCAAAGAGCATAAAGGGGCAGTAGTCAGGGCAGGGGCCCTGGAGGAGGTGATCCACAGTTAGCATTTGTTGGGGAAAAGCATTTTTCATGTGAATGAAGTTAAAATTCTTTATTAACTTTTCAAAAGCTAATTTCTGGGAAAGTTTTTTCTGGGAATTTAAAGGAAATTTTAACCTGAAATTGCTCATTAATTTATTATGCTCCACAACATATTTTACACCATTTCCAAAAATGTGAGGCAAAGTGAACTCACTTTTTGTGCAGTGATTAACACTGTTGCCTCACAGCAAGAAGGCCCGGGGTTTGAATCCACTATCTGGCTGGGGACTTTTTGTGTGGAGTTTGCAAGCTCCCCAAGTCCAAAGACATGCAGTTAGAGGGCTTAGATTAACTGGTTATCGTAAATTACCCTTAGGTTGTCTATCTCTGTGACAGGTTGGCAACCTGTCCAGTGTGTGTCCTGCCGTAACCTTATGGTAGCTGGAATAGGGTCCAGGCCACCGTCCCCATCCCATTCCCTCGCCGCAACCTTAATTTGGGTAAGCGAAAGAGAATAGAACCAAAAATGCTTTAGATGATGTTGTGTGTTATGTATTATATATAAACACATAATGTATAACACATGTATCTACTCTATGCTGTATGCTTAGAGTGGAGTGACATAAACTATATTGTTAATTGCCTGTTGTCTGTTAACATGAGTATTTTTACCTGCGTTAAAACACAATTTCTTACTATATTGTTACAAAATGTTATCCAGTAATAATTATGAGACCTCAAAAATTTCCAAAACCAATTTAAACTATTAGTATTATACATAACAGAATAACATTTCAAGCCTTTTAACTTAATAAATTTGGCTCTAGAACTGCAGTGATTGGAGTAAGAAGCTTGGCAGTAGTAGATTTTGCAAAAGCAATTAGACTAAACCATATTAGCAATTCTGCTTTCTCAGCTAACAAAGGATGATTATGCATGTTTTCTCTGACTGCTGCAAAAAGTCAGTGTGAAACTTTTAGAAACTTTTTCCAAAATCTTTAAGAAAAGCTGGTTTCCCTTAGTGAGTAGCATTTTCATGGTTATCTTAGTAATTCACAATGTACAAAGTACAAAATGCTAGACTAGCCATGTGCAATTTGAGGATTCATCATTTCAGTGATGAGTATTATTATCTGTGATGTCAATGTTAGAGTGTTTGTTCATGCTTATGACATTACTAGTGGCATTTATCATTAGTATGACATTGGTATAACATATCATTAGTATGATATTATTTGTGGCATCGATAGTAATCCTGAGAAACAAGAACATTTCTCATTGCTTTGCATAAACAATGAAAGAGAAGCTACAAGAGGTCGTAGATGAGAGGAAGGAACAGGTCAAAATGTGGCTGCATATCACAAACCAAGATGACCATAGTACCTGTGATGTCAGTAAAATAATAATCATGAAATGCATCAGCAATATGTTGAAAGAAAAATTTGTATTTATAGGCCTTTACACACAAGTGCCACACCTCTCTAGTGTTAAAATGCCATCAGGTTAAATTGCACTATATGGACAAATATACTGGGCCAAATACAGATTACACCTAGAGCAGTAGCTTACCCATGAAAAACAAGGGTCTCCCATGCCAGACTGCATGGATAGTTGCTTGATTTTATACACCTGTGACAAGGCCAATGAAAACACCTGTATTCAAAGATTCAGCGTGTGGCCCAATACTTTTGTCTATGTAGTGTATCTTTTTTTTTTTTTTGCTTTAAAAAAACCTAAATGAAAACAAATTCAAATACTCGTTTAATCCTTTTTAGATGACGATGGATAGTTTCTAAAGCTAGCTTACAGGTTAAAACCAGCTAGAAATTACCTTTTCACTCAAATCTGTAGTGAAAGCCTAACACCTGACTCGCTGCTACATCTGTGTCCAGACACACATAAATAAATGAGTTGTGTTGAAGTTAAAAATCTGGGCAGGCCTTTCACACACACACCGAAAATCAGTACTCAGTAACTGAATCAATAAGGAATTGGCCCAATAAGCAGAATCAATAATGGGACTGGTGTCGATAAAATCGTATTAATTCTCATTATGTTGTGCTTAATTGTTTCTGACCTCGCATAGCATACCGTGTATCCTCCCTGTGATTTGACTGTGACATCATTTTGTGTTGTATTGCTGGTGTAAATCTGCCTGAAGCGTTGAATGCATTGTGTGTTTTCTGACATAATACACAACGCATGCTATCTATGTAGATAATGTGCTTCTCTCAGCGTTACGCTGTGTAAACAGATATGATATGCCATCACCAGTTTATATTCCCTTAACATGCCATCTCAGAATTAATTAATGTGTATAATATTTATAGTTTCCTGAGGAGTCTAATACATCGTTATTTATTATTTGTGGACGGAAGAGTCGCATTTTCAGTCACGATGACTATACATGGCCTTCTCAAATCCCAAGGGGGTAATCACTACATTTCCCAGTGATGCTTGCTTGGCTAAGCAGTTTTAATACACAAATCAATTTTGCATTACCCCCTTCTGGCTGTGAGTGCTCATAGTGTGAGAGCCATGAAAAATTGATGGGCCTTAGCATGCAGATTGCAACCCTAGTGAATCTTAAATTTGTCCGAGGCCTTTTCTTTCTTTTTTCTTTTTTTTTACCCAGACAGTGTCAAAGGGGTGGGTTGACTGTTTGTTTTGCTGCTTTTTCTTTTTCTTTTTTTTACTTAAGTTGAAAAGAGAGACAGCTGCTCCAGCGGAGAAACAATGTTGATAGGCACAGCATGAGAAAGTGTGATGTGTGAGGGGATGTGGAGAAAACAGAGACTCAGAAACATTCCAGTAACTCAAGATGACATTCACACAGGACCCAGACAATATAACTAAATAGTCCTCCCACTTCTCTATCTCAAAAATATCATAAATACAATGCCCAACATCTCATCGAGCATTTGTTTTTGCCACGGCAATTAAGTTGTGTCATTTGGTGAGCTGCTCTGTATTTGACCAGCTGATGACTTGACTGCCGAAAGAAATTATAGCTTCCATAATTAGCTTTCGCTATGAAATGAAGCTATCATTGGAGAGAATGAGGAAATTTCACACCTTGTAAATTAGATTTTGCAAGGTGCTGTGTCGATGTCCTTGAGTATAGACACATCAAAAAGCCTTTTTTGTTCAGTCATTTCTTTGACAAATGCAGACAAAAATCTGCAATGAACTGCAAATTGAACAGCAAAGAGCCATTTTGAGGATCTAACAGCTAAATTTGTTAATGTAACGATTTCTCTCAGTAATACCACAGATCTTGTCATTTGTTTTGTCCCTATTGGTAACCACAGCTAACTTTTTTCCAAGGATGACTTTGATATTTTTATTGTGTACAATTTCACGGCAATACTTTGTATGTTATCAACACAAAAGAGTTCAGTCATGTACATTTCTAACTAAACTTCCTTCTACATTTGTCACAAGTCCATGAATGCTACGCTACAAATGTGCAACCATGTTCATTTCAGTTTGATTTGAAGAGTGCCAAAGCATAATGTGAGTCACCCCACTGTCTGTGGCCTATTGTGACATCAAAATTTACAATTTGATGCCAGCACATGTCAGAAAGTTGGGACAGGGGCACGGTTGCCGGTGTCTTGCGTCAACTCTGCTTTTAACCACACTCTGTTAGCATTTCATTTTGCAATGCATCAAATGTTTTTAATGGCTGACAGGTCTGTCAGGCCAGTTTAGCACCCGGATGCTTTTGAGATATTCGGCTGTAATGTGTGCAGAATGCAGTCTGGGATTGTCTTGCTGAAGTAAGCAAAACCTTAAAACTCTTAAAAAATTCTCATCTGGATGGTAGAATACGTCACTACAAAATCTGTGAATCGGTCACCAGTAGAGGTGCCTTCACATATATGCACTAATGCGCCATAGTATGTAAAATGCAGCAGCCATTATTTCATTAAAAATGTTTTGTTTTTGTTTTTTGTTAGCTCAGTCATACCATCTTAGAGCCCAGTCCGATAGGCCTTGAGACCAGTTGGTAATGAACCGGCAAGCACCGCTTGCTTTGAAAAATGTGAATTCCCTGATTAGCTGTGGAGTGGTTGCGAGAGATTGTTTGCAGGTGACATTAGTTCTAAAAGGGTATGCAGTGCTGCTGTAAAAGAACACCTTATGATTGCTTTGGTTGCTAGCACATTGCCACCGCCATTGTAGCCTGCTATGCAGATGCAGTGCTTGACAAGTACTCGCTAAGCAGTAGCAATTCGGTGATGAGGGTGACGCAACCCCAAAACGGAGACCATTTGCTTTCCAAGTAAAAGTTGTGTCTTTTGAAATGTGTTGGTTGCCGCAGCAAAGTGGCACCTTTGTCTTGATTGGTGAGTAGTCTCCGTTTGCATCCGTCTGCAAGCCTTTATTTGTCACTTGCAGTTGCCTACAGTGAAATTGGACCCCTTCCGACCATACATACGTTACACAAACATCACATTGGGGAGACAGATCAGTATAGGTAGCATTTAAGAAAAACAATGAAAATACACAACAAAAAACAAAAAAAAGGACTCTACTCAGACTGGGCTCCACTAGGAGAGCAATTTGAGGACAGTAAAAACACACCTCACTCACAGCCCTGCCCATTGTCAGTCATCTTGGCAAGACAGCTGTAGCTGCTTCTTGTTCTTGATAAGCCAGGTTCGAGCCAGCTCCGATCAGCCAGAACTCTGTTATCATGGTTCTGAATTGGTAGATGTTGTTCAATGTCCTCGAGAGTGTCGGCAGACACACGATGCAACCTACCATCGAGTATCCGGCAGCAAACATCTCCGCAGGACACTCAGGCTCTCCCAAGCCCAGGCTTCTCGTTGAGAAGAGGGTGTCGATTTCGTTACGGGAGCAGTTGATCAAATTATTCTTTAGGTTTTAGAGACTGAAAGACTCTCTGAGGGTTAGCGTGAAACGAGACTAGAGAAAAGACATGAGAAGATAAGCAGGAAAGATAAGGGAGGGAGAGGGAGAAAGATGCGACCACCTTCGTCAAGAGCCAAACAAGAAAAGAGTCCAGTGTCCTCTTTGTGAAGAATTTCAGCCAGGCAGCCTTCCGCAACCACTCGCATTGTTGGGGAATACACATTTTCTCCACGAACTGGAGTTTGCCAGGTGGTTGCTGACCAGTCTCTAAGTCTGTGCGACTGTGGCCTGATTTGAGCTCAGGCCAAGACAAGGTTTTGGACAACAATGAACTTTGTTCCTGAGGCAGTGCAGTGATTTCCTCTTTGGATTTGTTCAAACACAGTGCCACCCGAGGGCCTGAAGACATCTGCCATACTGGTTTTAGTTTCAATATAATTTTGCAGTGCTACATTATTCTTGAATTGCTAAACTTTAGTTTTTTGTAGTTTTTTGTAAAGTTTTAGTGACATTTCCACTCATTGCTTTCTGTTTATTTTCTCTGTTTGTTTTTAATTTACATATTAGAAAAAAAAAAAGACAGACACATATATAAGGTGTGTGTAACATTCATTATGGTTGATGCTAAGATATTAACCTGTAGAGTTATTTTGTGTTTCCTCTTAATACTCAACAAATGAGTATGTGGTAAAAGTCATAACATGGTATGTTTTATTGTAAAATGCACCCAATTTGATTGTAAGCCCAACAAGGGACTATTGTTGAAAATTAGCAATAGCTATAAACTTATGTGTGTTACATCAGTTTCATGTTTTGTACTCGAACTATGTTAACTGCACTGTCCCTTTTAAATAAATAAATAAATAAATAATAATCTGTGATGTGTACACATCTGACTCTGGAATAGATCTTTAGCTCTTTGGTCTTTGTATGTCCACCAGTTGACTTAAAGATTTTGCTGATGATAGATTTAGGGCAACGTGCATTTTTTAAAATCTTCTGCTTCATAATGAGCCACAAAAGATCTCTCAGGTCATCCAGGGCAGCTCTGCTCGTACTGTCCTCACACTTGAGATCGAGAAGCAGAATTCAGTTTTTATTTTCCACACATCTGGAACCAACTTGCAGAAAACTGCAAGGTTTGGTCAAAGTCAGTTTCTTTTCTTTTAAAAACTTCTGTTTACCATTGGATTTTATTAAGTTAACTTTAAGGCTTTTCATTAATGTAAGGCTTGCATTAATGACATTTTCTGACAGCATTTTACTGTGATTTCATTTTTCAAAAAGCTTTTAAAACCTAGTCACGTGTGCTTTATTATAGTGTCTCTTTCGTGCGTTCTCTTAGAGGCTTTTATATGTTATGCAAAGCATTTTGTATTGCTTTGTTGAAAGGTGCTATACAAATAAACTTGCCTTGCCTTACCCTTTCTCTATGGAGAAAGGAGTTTGTTGCCATGACAATCGTAATGTCACTTCAGCGGCAGAGATGGTAAGATGGCGGGTGTGTTGCCTTTCATATGCAGGTGCTATGCACAGAGGAGAAGTGATACAGATAATGGAATCAATTTCCTGTGATTTCTGAAGCAGAGAGGTTGCTAAGAAATAATAGAGGAATTAAATGAGCTCGTGCTAAACATCATCCATTGGTTAGCGATGGCCATTTGACTTCAGATTGCTACTTACTTGCTAGAATTGAAAAAAAGGCAGACTTTATTTGCTGTTATTTCTTATGAGCTGTTTTTTTTTTTTGCCATAGGAGCAAAATGCACAAGGGGCTGGAGCCTCTCTTTTCAAATGCTGCAGAACGTGCAGCTATCAGGGACAAGCAATGACGTCTGCGGGGGGG
>VURO01012422.1:33745-47334 GCA_015108175.1 Pelvicachromis taeniatus
AAGAAAGACGGGGGGGGGGGGGGGGGGGCTGACTGGAAGGAAGAGAAGAAAGGCCTTCAAGACAAGAAACAAAACCACCTTAAACCCCCTGAGCCAAAGCAAAGATCCATAATTGACTCCACAATAGTGATAATGTTTCCCATTTAATGCACGGCTGAGTCGCAGGTCTTACTATTGCACATACAGTCGCAAGTAATCTGATAGGTTTGGTGCTGTATTTGGCTATTTGATAGTTTGTTGCAGGTCAATAACAATGATTTTTTTCTAACCATCTGCCTGCTCAATACTAACATGCTTATCTTGTACTTTTGACCTGCACGGCCTTGTGAGCAGCAATGTCCCCAGTAAAACAAGCATCTGTCACAGGCTTAATTTTCCGTGAAAAAAAACGGGAAAATACTCTCTAAAGGCTCTGTTGTATGCACTTCTTATTGAATCGGCTGTCAAGTCTGGGAGGTCAAAACATGAGGTATAGAAATAATTGTCAAAATCTTTGGAACTAGACAAAATGCATACCTATCAAACTGATTTGTATGATGTTGGACTTGGCTTTTTTTTTTTTTTGAAAAGGGGGGTTTGCCTATACTTTCCAATATTTTCCTCTCATACAGCATCTGTGCTTCACTGCACACCAGCATCCACTTGTGCCTGGATCTGTCTTTACATGTCAGGCTGCATGCTTGTTGTTGCAGAGAGCTGTCCCAATTGGATTTCTGCGTTTTTGAGCTAAACCAAAGACCATGTCCACCAGATGCTTTCTGTAGTAATATATAGTGATATAAAACCACTCTTCACTACTTTCTTGGCAAAAGTAGTTATACAAAGTTAACAACTGACTGCTTAGCAAACCCAATATTGAATTTAAATAGACAAAAAGGTTGTTTTCTGTGGTTTTCTTAAAGAGCCTTCTGATAGAAACCAAAGTAAAATGAGTTAGCAATGAAGGAGCAGTGTAGTGAAAAAATAACAAAATAACATTGAGTTGGCATTAGTTTTACTACAGCAGAACAGTTAGTAATAAAGCCTCTGTGCTTTAATTATTAGGTATTGGTAAAGCTGCTTATTCTGAGTTCTGAAGTCATGTAAAAGTAAAATGACTTTTAAAATCAATTTTACTTTGACTGAACTGGTTCCATGCAGGTAGACAGTCTACCTGGAGACCAGATAGATAGATAGATAGATAGATAGATAGATAGATAGATAGATAGATAGATAGATAGATAGATAGATAGATAGATAGATAGATAGATAGATAGATAGATAGATAGATCACTGCTCTACAGCAACCATGTCAGTTAATCAGCTGGGTTTTCACAAACAGTTTGCATGCAGTTGCCAACTCGACTCCATTCAATCACAGACTGATAGCAGAGTGATCTCACACCTGTTTTATTGCTGTTTTGCAGCAATAAAACAAATTGATATTTGAAAATATCAATTAATGTACTTTCAAAAGAAATTTGACAGTTTAGGTGATCGTGGGTGATATATGAGGAACAAATGAGAGGGTTGCTTTTATTGATGAGCACATTGATTGTATGTCTTAAATGATAAGTTATACTTATGCAGACATGAGCGACCGTCCTCATTGGTTCAGTGAATTGTTTTCATTGAATGTTTTCTCGTTCTCCTCGTTAATCTAAACCTTTTGTTTCCAGAAAATACTGAATGTTTTAGCATCTTTGTGTTTGCACATTTTGCAGCCTTTTCAGTGAACCTCCTCTCCTTTCTTCATTAGCCCAATATACTTAAATCTGTTGTGTTCTCTCGTTGCCAGCATTTTCAATTATGCCTGTGCTGTTTGTTTGTAGCTGAGGGAAAGCTATCTGCTTCATCCTTCTCTCAGACTAAAACATGCAAAGACCAAAATCGGGCTGCTGTAATAAATTTAGCTCACCATTATGAAACACCGACTCAAGGTGGCCCGGTCTCCCATCGCTCGACAATCCCATTGATTGGACAGTCCTCTGAACATAATTTTAGACATGTTGAAAGGGACATTAGCTGTCTGTGCAAGCTGTTCCAGGGAATATTGGCCCCCTCTGCATCAGCTCAAAGAGGCTGGGCAGCTGGGCAATTTTCTCTTCCTGTGCAGTGACAGTGAGCCACATTACAGTAACTTAACGTATGACGGTTGCTATGTTTACTGCATACCCACACATGTCACATCAGTGAGTGACTGGTGTGCCAATTATGCAGCTGACACTAAATGACGCTGTTGTATGAAGTGCTTTCTTCATGAATATTTTTACTGTTTGCCGCATGAATTATCTAAATTAAATTTATGAGAGGCAAAGTGGGAGGTTTTCAGTTGGAAAGATGCTCTTGCCTTTCCTTGATCATCCATCAGATTTTATGTTTACTGCATCAGTCAAAGAGCATGAAATATTTAAAAATCCATGTTGTATCAATTGATTTCTTCATCTGGCCATATCCGCCTGTAGAATCTATAATGGGCTTATAGTGTGCTTCATAACATCGCCTCACTCAGTAAGCTGGGGATTATCTTCTGTAGCATCATATATATAAGCTACTGAAATGTATATGTGAAAAAAATGTCCATTAGTAACAAAC
Source organism: Pelvicachromis taeniatus (assembly GCA_015108175.1). Taxonomy (NCBI): domain Eukaryota; kingdom Metazoa; phylum Chordata; class Actinopteri; order Cichliformes; family Cichlidae; genus Pelvicachromis; species Pelvicachromis taeniatus. The sequence goes on from VURO01012422.1 coordinate 36,320, forward strand.
TTTTTGGTATGTTAGTATGACAATAACGCTACACGAAAACAATAGCAAAAAATAATAAATTTCTTTATAAAAAATGTATAAAGAAATGTACAATAGTCAAGTTAGAACAAATGTTATATATCTAGTAGCAGCAAAGAAAATGCTGTTATGCACTGTAGTAGTACATTACAGCTGCCCCTGTACTGGAAATTGCATGTGGTTGAAACAAGCTTCTGCAGCAAAATGACCTTTAGGATATAATCAGGTATCAGGTACTCAGACATTTTTACTGCACATACAAAGAGAGCAAAACTAGTGGTTTGTTGTTCTCTACAAAAACTGAATGTGTTGATTCATTCATCAACCGCACCCCAGATTAGAGTTAATATAACATTTTCTTATGGGGTTTGTTTTTTTTACAACAATAGCAATAACAATAATAATAATAATAGGGATGAGGAGGAATATCACTATTTATTATTAATGGCTTTTTAATGTTTTGTTCTTGCTTGAAAATCCTTGGTATTGTGTCTTTTTCTTTTAGACACATTTTAGGTTTATTCTTTGATTTAAGCACCTTCTGTGGGTTATATACCACCCTACCACACTACACTACTTTCACACAGGCAAAACTGCAAGCAAACTCCAAGTCAACCAAAATAATCGCTTACATTTCTGGGGCAACAAAAAAAAAATACAGGAAGACTGTGGAGTGTTTGATACAGGAAGACTGTGGAGTGTTTGCTGGTAACATTTAGATTTATCTGTGCAGTTATGGCTATTTGCTCCACTTTGTGCACGTCTGTGGTACAGTTTGGTTTCCCATAATGCAAAGCACACCTGGCTGCAGGAAGGCGTTTAGCCAAAATGAAGCCAAAATGAACGAAAAAAGTGTCTGATTGTTTTTTAAAGTTGCCCCACTGAAGAGCACCTGTCGGATCAGCCGTCAGGACGATGCATTATTTCCCTGATTTTCGTCAACTTTAAGCCCCATTCTCTATTTGGATGTGTTTGGATTGGTTTTCACAAAGTAGCTGCTAGTCTTCCAAAGGGAATATAAAATGGTAATAAAAATAAACATCACTATAAAATGATCCACAACCAATAGGCCCTCAAAGATCTTTTACACACGGAAAACACATTCCTCTCAGTTAGAACAAGGCAGTCAACACTGCAGTGCAGCTGAGCCCCAGGTGGTAGCATGCAACGACGGCTATTTGGATCCGATATTGAGTAAATACAGGGCCGATACCAATACTGATACTTTCAACCTATAAAAGCAGCTTATGTAAGTGAGAGCAGTGAATCATAATATATTCAATGAATTATCATCAGTTTGCAAATTCTGAACACATTTGAATGAAGTCACTGTGATTTTTACTTTCTGCAGTTATTAGGTCAAAAATCTAAATCTTTAAGCTTATATTATTAGATATTTTTATAGTGCAAGTTTGAGGGGTTTTTTTTTTTATTTCCCCAAAAATTATTTGACACAGAGGACTACATACTAAACTTAGAGGTTAGTAAACCTATCACGTTAAGATCAATCTGATACCGATACCAGTGTTGGTGTCAATACTAACAACATTGGGATTGATCCGCCAGCCTCTACGAGTAGGCTGTTCTCTTGTTCTTCTGGTCTGCATGCTCAAGATTGACAAGATGCTGAACCCCAAGTTGCCTCCAATTTATCCAGTGGAGTTTGTGTGTGGATTTTGGACAGAGTAGCTTAAAGGCACAGAATAAAAGTGCTGTATGAATGCGTGTGTAAGCGCTTTGAGTGTTCAGCTAGAGTAGAAATGCATTAAATGAGTGCGAGTCTATTTACCATCTCTTCAAAAATCAACTGAAAATGTTTAAAAGAAATCATGAGTCAGTCCAATGCCACGTCTTTCTCTATGACTATTCTGCTGTTTCTAGCTCGTGTCATTCATGAACTAATGATGTACTTCCCAGCAGAAACTCAGCAGTTCTTTACTTTTAAGTAATCTTGAGGTAATGAAGCGTTCTCAATAACAACTCAGTGAAATACACTGCTTTAGAAAACGGGACACACACACAAAATAACAAAACTACCGTGCAGAAAAAGTAGTGATAAATCACTTGCAGTTTAGCAGCTGGTTCAAAATAATTAGGGAAAATTCATTACGAGGTTATTCACCATTTACTTGTAAGAAATAATCAGACAAAATATTAGACATTGTTTTGTTAATGTGGTATCCAACAGTCTGTTCTCGGAGTTATTTGCTGTAGTTTTTGATTTGCAAGTTACATGTTAACCATCCGTCAGTAAGCAGTGAGTTCCTACTCATGCATCGTCAACTCCAGATTTTGAATACCTCACCGCAAACGTTACCTGATCATATTTGACATAAACCATTCCTTGAAATAATCTCAGAACATCTAAGTCAGGGAGAGGGATAATGCCGGGTTGTGCACGCGCTATATTTCTGTGTTTGTGTGCGTTAGCAGAAAAAAGGGGAAGGGAAAAATGGTGAAGGAGAATAGGAGAGATGTGAGTGGCCCATCTATGAAAGCGCCATTAAATTGTCAGTTATGATGGATGTTCCGCCTTTTCTGCATTAACTGGTACATTAGAAGTCATTAATTCTTCAGGATGTGCACTGGAGATCAGAGCCTCCCAGGGGGTCTCACTGCCTTGATAAAGCAGGGAGAGGGAAAGAGAGAGAGGGGAATGGAAGTAGAGATAAAGATGGTGGAGTGCACCGGCTGATAGAAGAAAGAACTGGAGAGGCATGCTTTTGCAGTGGCAGTGACCACTTTCTGATTCTGCTCGGTTTGTTTCTGTGGCCTTGAGCAGAGACACTAGTGCGATGGCGATTCTTTAATGGACATGTGGGAAGCAGCCTTTTGTCTTGTCAAGAGGAGGCAATAAACACAATTAGCACCGTTTACAGCACTTTTCAGCTGACGAGAGATAGCTTTCATTTTGCCTCCAAGAGCTGAAGGATGCTTTGAAGATCGCATTGTGTCCTTGCCCTTTGTTTTGCTGGTTGCACCTACAAATCAAACTTCGAAAGATGGTAAATAACAATGCTGCATTTTTCTCGTGAAGCAGTCTTCAATTATGCAGCGGTCCTCTCAGGAATTATGTTTTATTATAAAGCAATACGTTTTCAGAAAACAACAATTAACTCAGGGAGATTTTCATAAGCATTAGAGGTGGATGCAGTGAAATCGGCGGCGGCGGTGGCGGCACTTTCCTCCTGACATCCTTTGTAAATTGTCAAACCAGAAAACAACATTTCACTGCCAATTAAACAACAATTACTGGACATGGCACACTTTGATGGGCGACTCGGAATTGCTCACAACGTTGCTAATGTGTGTGTGTGTGTCTCTCTCCCACATACAGGCCACCAGCAAAGACAGCCAAGATCAAACATCACAAAAAGCAATAAGAAGAAGCAAACGAATAGAGATTGAGCATTTCTCTTGCCCACCTCTGTGCACAAACGGAAAGCTAAATAATATAACACCCTCAGGATTTGAAATTGTTCTCTGGCTCCTTGAGACTTTATTTTTGTGACCTGCTTCGAACAAAGGCAACCCCGCCATCTGTTGTGTTTAAATGCAGCAAATATGTTGAATTTGGGGTCAACGGGGAGAAATAGGGGAAGTTAGCCAAGAAGACACAAAGCTCCCATCAGTGTCCCACGGTCCCCCAGTTCTGTTCCAGCAGACCAAATACCACCGGCAGGTATTTATCATGCTGTGACAGGAGGTCACAGGCAAGTGTCACAACTATTGTTACTGAATGAGGTGTCACACTCTCTGGGCCGAAGCCACATTTGCTTTTTTTGCTTTTTTGGATTAATGTACCCTCTTATGGAAAAAAAAATAGGAGTGTGAAAATTGCTGCAAAACTCATAATGATGAAAAGTCCAGGAAAAATGTAAATGCAAAGTATTCTAATGCATTTATTGCCTTGAATAAATTACAATGGAAAACATACATGCACTTCACGTTAGGTACACCTAGTACTTCTAGTATTTGGCCTGATCCCTGTAGAGCAGCTTTAATTCTCTCCTCAAATGAAGGATGTGATTGGCTCGTTTGTTGTTAGCAGTCTAAAAAATTTTTGTTTGATGTTAGACACCAATAACACCTCGAGCTGATTTTATTTTGGTGAATATCGCATCAAGGTCCCGCCAAATGTTAATATCTTTACCCACAATTTATTATGGATCATCTTCAAACTTGACAAAAAATATACTAGCCCTTGGGTGACATGATAACCTAGGTTGGCTAAACATTAGACCTTAACCTTTATTGTTAGCGCCTAAAGTCAAAGCTGACCTTGAATTTACACTAAATTCTGATCCTACCTTCCAATAAATCACTGAAAATAAGTACATATGAAAATCAAATAAGATTTTGAAATCCATAATAATCCATTATGGATTATTAAATCCAATAAATAACAAGTTAATGTTTCATTGTAGGGTGTCTTCTTCCTCTCGCTTGTCCTCACGCCCCCTTGGTAGTGCCGGAAACATTTTAACAACAAGCCTTCTTGTCCTTTCTTGCTCCCCTCACTCCAACTGGTCATGTGACGTGGCAGCCCCTCCATATATATATATATATATATATATATATATAATTTTTTTTTTCTCAAGCAAATTCCATTAAATCACTTTTCTTCCACACCTTAATGTTCAGTTTGAACTCAAACAACTTATATTGCCCATGTCTACATGCATGCTTAAATGCATTTCTTCCATGTCCTTGGCTTTTTATATATTTGCAATAATGAGCAATTAAACAGGGAAGTACATCATTACTGTATGACCATCCAAATTCATAAAATACTACATTTCAGTGATGTCAATTGATTTGTTAAAAAAGCCAATAACTCCATATTTAGTAACAGACATATAAATTCTACATAGAGCAGATTATAAAGTCTGAATTGATGACATTCGCACAAACCTTATTTAGGTGAAATTTATCTTGCGTTCCATAATCGTATCTGTCCTTCCTCTTATTAACCACTTATTCAACCCATCCCAAATCCAGAAAATGATTTTGAGCCCAGTTCTAATTTGACTCTGTTTTAAACCCTCTTGTATTTAAGTTCTCAATTTAGAACTCCAAACATGACTTGCTGAGAATCATTTTCTCCACAAATCATCTGCTCTTTGATAGTCTTTGCTCATTTCCATATTCATCACAGAAGAAGCCGCATGATTCAGATCCTTGAAACACGACTGCACGGCTCTCTTTGTAAATCTGTTATACGTTTCCCTTTCGTTATTCTTTGTCTGCATTCCCTTGCAATTTGTAATTCTGTACGCGGTTGACACCGTCTCTGTCAGACCTTGGTACGGTGCTATGTTTTCGTCTATTTTTTGTCTCTCTTTACATTTTCTTTTATTCAAATAAGTACTTTGATTGTTGTTGGACTTGAAGGAGTTTAATGAAAAAAAATTGCTCAGATGTTTAAAATGTTTCTAATCCAAGTTTGATTTCCATCAGAGGATTGGCTATTATAAAAAAAAGGAGACCGAACATACGTCGGTCCTGTTCACAGTCATTCTCTGACAATGTCAGAGCACATTCGTGCGTTTATGTGTGAGTGCTGCTTTTCTCAACTCATACAAAAAGAGCACGTACAGTGACTCTGCTCCTTTGCCATTCCTGTGGAGGCGACCATAACATTTTCCATTTTTATAAACAATGTGAAGCGTCAGACGACTACGCCCTATCACGATCGCTCATCTCCACCAGTCGTATCAGCCTCGCTGTGTCACATCTTCCTCTGCTTTCATCGGTAGAAAGCCATATGGTGGAGAGCGAGATGTTCCCACCTATTAAAATGTGTCAGAAATAGTTCTTAGCTATTACGCAAGCAGAATGAAAAAGTTATCTGCCACGCCGAGTTCGACTGCTCACCACGTGTGTATTTTTTTTCCACGTCCTCATATTTATTGTGTCATATCTATGATGCAGAAGCAGCGTGCAAAAAGTAAGGAAAGCCCTCCCAGTGATCATGAGTGTGTGTCTTTTTTTTTCTTTATGGATCTTGTCTGATGATGATCGTGGTTGACCTCGGGGGGTGTTAAGCGTGCCAAACCGTCGCTCCATTACTCCACTTCAATGCAGCCCACACAATCCGAGTGCAGAGTTGAATGGAGAGGGGCTCTCTCGGTGCTGAACCCTCCACTGAGCTGGCTGACCTGTGGCACATTTCTCTCATCTCCCAAGACCTTGCTGGAATAAACACTGGGCTTGACTAATTACTCTTAAAAACAAGTGGGATGTGGGTGGTTTGTAATTGGCAAGTGTCAGCATCCAGTGAAAGATCGCTCGTCTTGAGGGCATATGTGTCTGAGCCTCCCATTCATGCAGTCTCTCCTCAACCAGCTGATTTCTGTGCTGCTGCGCTCCCCCACTGTTTTATTCTGCACAGTTTGAATTTATTTAAAATCTACTATTGTTACAAAATTATCCAGACATTTTGAGGTGTGCAACTGCAGAAAGAAAAATAAGCTTTAAATGTTTAAATAAGGCGCTTTTTGGGGGGGTAACATTTACAACCTGTTTGCACAGTTGTTTGAACTTTATCAATGGAAATTGGCCAACTAGCAGGATAGAAAATATCGAGCTGCACTGTGATCTCAAAGGAAGTGGATGGGATGCCATACAGTACAAGTGGCATATCCACTGACAGGGGGCAGCCAGGACATAACAGGGCCACTCTGCTTCCATTTATACTGCAGCAGTGGCCACATATCTAGCAATTACATGCACCGTGTTAAGCCATTTTTATTTTATTTTATCATTTTAACTCTTTAATAATGATTGTTAAATATTTCATTATTGACAGTGAGGAATTCACCTGAAGATATCTTAGCTGTAGCTAGAATTCCTGCTTAGTACTTCAACAACACAGCTCCTTTGGGAACATCTTTGTTTGCTCTGGGTTTGAATTGAAGCTGTTTTACTTGGTATGACAAGAACTCGTATTGACGTTCACTGAAACCTCCTGCCTGAAAACGTAGGTTGCCATCCATAGATAATGTGAAATCCGTTTCCTCCTCGCACCACGAGGCAAGAGCCGAGGCCTGCTGCTTAAGTCGGTGTTCATCTGCTAATCATTCTCCAAAGCCGAGCGTCCGATCCCCTTTTTGGGAGGGGGGGCTGTAATTACTGTGAATACAAGGTTATTATGCAAGGCCGTGGGATGGCAGGCATATCGTAAAGGAGATTTCACTTTGGCTGTGACATGTCATGCTGCTGAATGACAAAGGAAAAACATAAAGAAAGTATATTTTAATAGACGTATATGAGATATGCCAGGTACATCAAAAGCGACCTTAAACTTTTAAAGGAAAAGATATTGGAAATGGAATTATGAACTGTCACGGGCAAATCTAGTAAGTCATTTCCTTTCCCCCCCATGGCCATTCGTGGCCTTTGCAACAGCTCTAATATTAGAAAATATTACTGCAAGAATTATTTTCTGACATTCAAATGTTATTGCTACCTCCAGAACGCGCGTGTTGCTGCTTCCTCATTCATTTGGATACTTGACAAGTATGACAGGTAGAAAAAGAGAAACCTTAGCTGGAGTTTCTGTTGTTTTTTTAACCAGTAACCTCACACTGTCCTACTGGCCTAACTCCCTGAAGGTTCTTGGACAGACCATAAATGTATCAATAATTGAGTGACTCACTAAAAAGGTGGGGTGTGGGGGCATTAAAAATTTTATGGCTTGTCATTATTCCCCTCCACACCAGCACCACCACACCAAAGGCTCCTACTTTCCCCCCCTTGCTGTGTCTCTCTTCCTCTCCAGCAGGAAGCAGCGTGACATGAGACCGTCTCTCAGGAGCGAAGTATCCCCGCCATGCCCCAGTCAATGCCATCGGCTTCACAGGAGTTTTTAGAGAAGTACTAGCTAATGAACTCTTATGGAAAACCAGGAGGAAATGTGGAAGTCGTTTTTGTGACACGATTTGGGGGTTTGGCTTTGTTTGATTTGCATTTCTGTGAAGCACACCTATGAATGGATTAATATTTGATCAGTGTTATTATTAAAACATGAATGTAATGTGGAAAAAAAATATGTGGTTGCTCATCTCATCTGTGGCCGTGGCTGTTTTAGGATACATTTTACTTAAGTGGAATTTTCATGTATCGGTACTTTGAGTATTTATTTTTCTGACTTTTGGCTTCTACATTTTCACTTATTTTCTACTCCTTAAATTTTCAAAACAGACTTAAACTTTTAGGTTAAACACATTTTAGGAAAGTTTATATTTCCCAGCATCCTGCGCCTTCAAACATCAAACTGATTTGAGCCTAAACGAAGGGAACAATGATACATAAAAGATGATCCTGTTGGTGTATCCATCACCACTGCTTATCGCACACAAGGGGATAAAATCGGCAACCACACATGTTTGTACACCGCTCTGCATTTAATCATTAGCTATTATTAATCTCTGGCTCTCTTCCACAGCCCTGAGCGCTGATTCTTTTCCCCTGCTGAGCCACTACAACCATTCTTAGGATCCCCACACCTGCCAAATCCCAATTTAAACCCTGAGTGTTTTCATTTTTCTGTTTGGGCGGAAGAAAACTCCATACGCTGTGATCCAGCGTATTAATATGTTTTCACATTAATAAAGCACAAGATTCAGTTAGCTTTGCACCAAAATAAATGGTAAAATTTTCTTTCAAAAAAGTTACTTTTCATTTTCTTATTTTGAATACGTTTCAGACCCTGTACTGAAATGCTGAATCAGTAATTCAGCTTTAATGGGAGTATTTTTTAAAACAAGTATCCACACTTCTGTTTAACAATGTCTGTACTTTTGTCACCTCTGGATACAAGGGGAAACCTTAAAGCTACTACAGATAGCGGGAAAATGAAAAAAAGGCTTAAAGAAAAAGTAAAATTTGAAGATGTAAACACATCTTTAACTCATAATTTGGCATCACAACAAATGTGAATGGCAATATGGTTCAATACCATTAAGTTAAATATTGATCTTATTATTACTGAAAATTATATATATTAGACAAATATATGCACAATGCAGGGCACTTCTATATGTATATTTTTAAAATGTCTTGTGCAGACCTTTAATATACTGTGTAGCCTCATAGCTTAATGACGCTAAAGTTTATGTCCCCACACGCGGAGATAAAGGTGCACAACTTTGACACTGAGATTAATTTTTTCTTTTTTGTCCACAAGTAAACACAGAAAAGAAATGTTTTTCAAACCTCATTTTCTTTTTTCTTTTTTCTTTTTTTCCTGTCCCGTTTTGGATAATTAGCAATCAGAATTATTATCTGAAGGCCAAGAAAGATGCCCAACGGATTTATTTTACCAAATGGACCATCATGGCCTTGCCGTATTGAACCATTTGATTGACCTTTATTTATTTATTCACTTTATTTTTAGTTGTTGTTCATGGGACAGACATTATTAAGGGAAGGGAAGAGGAGAGAGAGAGAGAGAGAGAGAAAGAAAGGGAGGGAGGGAGGTTGGAAGAGAAAAACCAGAGGGGACAAGGGACAGGACATATAAGAAAAGAAAAAAGAAAAAAAAATCCACTGGATCACCTGTTGAGACATACAGAGAAAAAAATAAATAAACAAGCAAAAGCGCAACATGGGGACCACAGAAATAATCTAGATTAGCATTAAATACTAAGTTTTGGATGTTATTGTGTAGTACGCAGAACTGACAGCGAATAGCGTGCTCCCGGATTGCAGCCAAGAAAGCACCAGGAAAGGTGTAGTTTTGCATCTCTGAATACCCGTGTGTACACCTGTGTGCACACCTGTGTGGATGAGCACGCTTGTATGCAAAAGGTTTCTCCATGTAACGATCTGTTAAAGTGTGAGGAGCCATAGCCCTGTTCCCCAGGGCATGAAGCAGGCATGGAGGAGATCCAGGCCCCAGACATCCAGAGGTCCCCAGAGCACGAGAGCCCTAGGAGGACCACCCGAGGGGCAAAGCGCCACCCTCCTAGAAGGGGGCGAGGAGAGCCCCACATGAGGGGTCACCCATCAGCCACGGAGCAGTAGCCAGAGGGTGCTTCAGTGACGTGCCCGCAGGCTCCACCTTATTTCAAGCCTCATTTTCAATGAACTAAAACACTGTCTAAGAGTAAACAACTAGTAATAACACATAGGAGGAAACAAAACAATGTGCAACAACTTTGGTATTAAAAATTCTCACTGAAGAGACAGGTACTCCCCAACCACAGCAGCAAAATCCCTCCGTACAACACAAAACATCTCCTCAATGTAGGGTTCAATTCAATTTTATTTATATAGCGCCAAATCACAACAGTTGCCTCAAGGCACTTTATATTGTAAGGTAGACCCTACAATAATACATTAAGAGAAAAACCCAACAATCATATGACCCCCTATGACCAAGCACTTTGGCAACAGTGGGAAGGAAAAGCTCCCTTTTAACAGGAAGAAACCTCCGGCAGAACCAGCCTCAGGGAGGGGCGGCCATCTGCTGCGACCGGTTGGGGTGAAAGAAGGAAGACAGGATAGAGACATGCTGTGGAAGAGAGCCAGAGATTAATAACAAGTATGATTTAATGCAGAGAGGTTTATTAACATATGGTGAGTGAGAGTGGTGACTGAAGAAGAAATACACAATGCATCATGGGAATCCCCCTGCAGACTACACCTATTGCAGCATAAGTGAGGATTCAGGGTCACCTGATCCAGCCCTGACTATATGCTTTAACAAAAAGGAAAGTTTTAAGCCTAATCTTAAAAGTAGAGGGGCCTGAAAACTGAATGCTCTCCCTCCCATTCTACTTTTAAATACTCTAGGAACAACAAGTAAGCCAGCAGTGCGAGAGGGAAGTGCTCTAATGGGGTGATATGATACTATAAGGTCATTGAGATAAGATGGGGCATCATTGTTTAAGACCTTGTATGTGAGGGGCAGGATTTTGAATTCAATTCTGGATTTAACAGGGAGCCAATGAAGGGAAGCCAATATAGGAGAAATATGCTCTCTCTTTCTA
>VURO01012433.1:17143-27732 GCA_015108175.1 Pelvicachromis taeniatus
AAAAAACCCCACTGTCAAAAAAAAAAAAGAAGAAAAAAGTGCATGAAGCAGAAGTACCGATCTCACAGACTCATGTCGGATACCCATCACATTACTGGATCATAAACAGTGATTAATTAATGTATATATCACTTTAATATTGCAGCTCAAGATGCTGTTTAGCTTCATCTGTACTAATACGTTTATATTTAAAAATATTTTCAATATTTTCAATTCATGTAGTATAAGAAAAGTTTAAAAAATAGTGGAGTGGAAGTAGAAAGCAGCAACTGTAATATAGTGAAGTACGTAAGTAAATGTAATAAGTTCCATTTCATCTGTTTCCATTTAATTATGCTCTCGTGCAATGGCTTTAGGCACTGTGAGATTAACAGTACACTAATGACTTAGTGGGTGGGTGGGGGGGGCATCATATTTCAGGGTGGTCTGTGTCACCACATGCTTCCCTTTTGGAAACGCCCCTGAGTACTTGCAGGTAATTTCAGGTGTAAAACTGCCTCAGGACAGAACCTGAAAAGCAGCTTAAATAGTTTAATGGCTATGCTGACGTCGGACTAAAGGACAGCAGTTTGAGGTTTTAGCAGAACTAGGCTTTAAGCTAATGCATTCACAGAGATTAAAAAAAACAAACAAACATAGCATCAAATAAATAAAACTGCAGGGTGGTGAACGGCAAGTAAACCCACTCACACACAGGAAAAGTTCAATATTTGGGAAAATACGCTTGTACACTCTCTAGCTGAATATTGATTTCTCCTTCAATGTTTCCTCCTTGAGCATCTCTTGACTTGCTTTATGGAAGTCCTGTTCTCACCACCTGCACACTGTCAAAAGCACGACCTGAAATTTGAATTTCTTTGTGGGGAAGAGGCTGAAATTGTAGGGAGCCAACTATGACCGTACGTTGTTTATGCTCCATGTTCTCCCTAAGACGGCTCAGCACGTTACAGTAGTGCGCAGCAATGACACTCTGACTGGTAAACAAATTTATGGTTCACAAATAAAAAAAAACCTCAACAAAAATACTTGGACACAGCAAAACTTTGACTGAAAACTACAGTTTTTTTTTTTCCTCAAACGATTCCACAGAACCAATATATCACCACCAGTGATGATGAATCAATCTAAAGGCCAGGTGTAAGTAATGTAAAAGAAATTACCTATCATTTGTTTTTTGTTTTTTTAAATGGGTGAAGTTAGTTTGGTGATAGACTGGTAACCTGTCCCTCTCACCTCGTGACAGCCTGGACAGGCTCCAGCCTTCTCCACAACCCTGAACTGGATCAGCAGTCAAGAAAACAGAAGGATGGACAGAATACATTTAACTAAATAAAAATAGGAGGAAGAAATAAAATGTGTAACAGATACTCCAGTGCAAGTTACTGCTGGCCACTCATGACCGAAATACATACAAAGGGAGGAAAAACTCTTTCAAAGCTGAGAATGAAGCTGGGGTTAGGTCATGCTTATGCTTTTGTCATAACAACAGGTTGACCTAATAGAGGTCATTTCAGATTTCACAAACAAAATGAGCCGTTTTTAAATTTCTCCTGAGCAACTAGAAACTAGAATTGATCTGCTTTCAAACGACCACGAGAACACATTCACACAAATGTGTGTGTCTCTTTGATTTGTATTGAGAACAAACTTTCGCTTTCTTGAGTGCATTTGAACTGAATGTTTTGACAATGTGGGCCAAAGGTGACTGAAGCTGCACTGTGGGAACTTTGTGCATAAAGAGCATGTGACTGACGACAAAGTCTGTGTTTAGTCAGTGAGGAAGGAGTAGGGAGGAGACCATGTGATGATGAGAACAGTCAGACATACATATATATGTTATTTATATTTCAACAGCAAACATCACCCTGATTAATTTGCAAAGCACATATTAGTACACGCAGGTACGGACTGAATTTGACTGAAAAACCCTGAAAGGCACCGAAACTTGAAAGTTGACTTCTTGTCGTTACTTTAAAAGTTAAAGTGGTTTCCTCAACAATCAGCCCGTTTACTGCTTCTGTTTTAGGGGCTTGCACATGCCTGATGATAAATGTGTGTGTCACAACCACGCCAGAGGCTGTGTTTGTGTGTGTGCACGCATGCATGTGTGTGTGTGTCTGTAAAGAGAGTCTTGTTCACTGGAGCCCTCTGCTTGAAGCGAGCCACTCATTATTTATGACCTGGCTTTTCTGCTCTGTTAATATGCTGTCTGCTTGTCTGAACACTAACATACAAGGACACACACACACACACACACACACACACACACACACACACACACACACACACACACACACACACACACACACTCTTATAAAAAGGCATCAGTTTAATCGTCATCACCACGGGCTGTGACAACACCTCAGTGTCATTGACATGATTGTGTGTGATTTCTGAATGAATTCAAACCTTCTGATGGCTGATCAATCAAATACTTTACTAAGAAGACAAACATTGTTATTTAATCTATAATCACATGAAAACTGTGCATGTAAGGTAACTCTTACTGTTACCAAGGCCACGCAGTTATCGTGTTAGATTTGAAAACTGATGCCAGTAAAAACAGAAAAAGACTGAACAAGTACAGACTGCTTAAAAGAGTTTTCCAGGAGAAAGCCACGTCTCTATAAGAACAACATGGCGGCAAGACTTAAGTTGGCAAAGCTGCATCTGAACAAACGACAAGACTTCTGGAACAATGGCCTTGGGACAGATGAGACGAAAGTGGAGATGTTTGGTGCCACACTTGATGAAAACCAAACACTGCATATCAGCAAAAATACCTCATACCAACTGTCAGGATGGCTGTGAAGGGGTGATGATTAGAGCTTGTTTTGAAGCCACAGGACCTGGGCATCTTCCAATCACTGAGTCGACCAGGTGAGGCCATCTGTGTGATAGATAAAGCTTGGCCGAATTTGGGTCATCTACAACAGAGTGGCTGGAAAAAGAAAAGAGTCTGTGTCGTGATGGCCCACTCGAGACCTCAGCCCGAGAAATACTGTGTGTTTAACTCTTTTCCTCTGTAGCCTGTGATTGTGGCACCTCAGTGTATATCAATAAAGACGGGTGTTGACAACGACCAGTTTTCGGGTTTTTCCACAGGTAGCTGCAATTTGTATTGTGATGTGTATTATCCCCTTTTACGTAAAGTCTTGCGATGTACTTTGCTTTTTACTGACTTTATGTCCCATATTACAAACCTGCATGTAAAGTGAAATCTAATGACAGCTTCAAAGCTGTAGAAACATCACCTACTGCTATGCAGCAGCACAGAATAAGCTTCTAATCAAGTAGATAACTTTACACTAACTTTATCTTTTTATTTAGGGAAGTTGTGAGAACTGATCAGGACCCAGACTTCTGACTGTGAAAGGAAAATATAGGCAGGCCATACAAACCAGTGTTGTGCTTAATATTCACTCATTTCTTTGTTTTCTTTACTTAGGTAAGTTAATATTTGATGTCTTCACTCTTCTTTATTTACACTTTATCTACACTTTCTTCGTTCCTCACTTGCTATTTATTTTCCCTTTTCACCCTCCTCCTTATTCCCGCTGTCATCCCTCCCTTTTTCTTTCTCCCTTCTGTCCCTGTTGCTCTAAAGTGCTGTTGTCCAAGGATAGGACACGCTGCAGGTGATGGAGGCAAATCATCGAGGACATAATTAAGAGGCTTACGAGGAGGAGTGTGCGTTTTACGCATCACATTTGGAATATAAAAAAAAACTCATGCAAACAGGCCTCACAGTTAGACAAGCGCTCATTTTCATTCACAGACAAACACACAGACACTCAGCCGTAGGGGTTTGACCTTATACAGTCGAGTTAAATACCTCTCTTGCTTCATTTGGATGTCTGAGTACACACACACACACACACACACACACACATGCACGCACAGCCTTCCAGTGTGTTTTAAGCACCAATGAAGGACTCATTCGACATGTTCATCTAGTTCCCTCACAAATTTGAATGTGGTCTGCTCACCCGTTGGCCCTCAAAGCTTCTGTGAGGAGCTGTGTGTGTGGGGTGTTTTTGAGTGTGTGTGTGTGTAATCAGGAACGTAGCTTGATCCCCTCTGGTATGTGCTTTTGGGAGTGTTTGTCAAAGGGCAGCAGCAGAGGCTGAAAATGACAGAAAAGCTGAGCCTTTCCTCCTCTTGCTGGCGTCAGACTACATTTCATTAGCCTGACATTAAAGACTTTGTTTTAAGGGACGTGAAATGTACAAAACTTAATCTTGAAACATCTACAGTGAAATTTGAATTGTCCACTGTGTAGTCATCACTTCATTTCATTTGTGACAAATATTTCCTGCAGAATCTCATTTTTGCTCATTCTTGTATGCAAAATGAGCAGAGTTTTCAGAGTTTTGACACGGCTATTACTCTGGCAAGCATGATTCTCCTCTGTGCTGTTAGATGTGAGAAAAGTGTGTCACAGTGAGTGAGTTACCGAGGTTATCGGGTATCCACCTCCCATTTCAGATGTGAGGAGAAATAACGAGTCACATTTGGTGTCTTTTTGGTTAGACATGATGATTACTTTTCTTACCGTTGCCTGCAATGGTCCGGGCCTCGATTTCATTAGCTTTCCTCTTGGCCACATCTGCTAGCACCAGCTCGCCCTTATCACTGGCAACATAATGGAGGTCCTTTGAAGGTAATGCAAGAAAGAAAGAAACGTGAACGTTAATCTAAAATGAATCTAGGCTCAGATGACAATAGGGTTTTTTTTATTTGAGGGGTTTTGGGTGGGGGAGACGCGGCATTTTGGCGGGAGAAGGAAGAAACAGATGAAATGACAGGGGGGAAAAAAAATGAACCGTTTGAAGCCCAACATCAGAAAGAGCACCGGTTTGGATGAAATGCCGGTTCCTCAAAAAACTTTGAAATCAGCCTGCTTGCTCCCCGCACCATCACCAACCTCCTGCACACACACGAGCACACACAATCACGCTCGCCTCCCTGGTTTTGAACTACGGAGGATGTTATCAGTCACATTTCAAAAGTGTGAGAGGAGACGAGGGACTGTTCACCTTTCAGAAACGCTGGTATTCTCTCTTTACGGAGAAACATATCCAGCTGAGCACATTACGATATCAGCCTGCGACAATATTGGAAACAGCATGTATCCTCTGTATCTCTCTGTTTGAGTCTCACATGGCCACAAAGATGAAGATAATGTGGCTAAATGATGTCTGAGGGTGGCTGATTTAAAGCCCAGCGCCGCCACATATTCATTAACAACCACACGGAGTTTTACATCTGCTTCTACAAGTGAGGCGGAGGTCAATTCGTCGTTTTGCTAAACTGTGGAAAAATACAAAAATATCTATATTTTTTTAAAGTGATGCGCTTCAAAAATTGTAGAAACAAATGAAATAAAGGAGATGCTTATAATGTTTTGCAAAGGGCCTTTCTCCTTAGAGCCACATGTTCTGTGTTTAGGTTACAAAAACACAATAGGTGTGAATTTATTGAAGGTTGTCCAGCCTGGTACGTTCAGAGAGACGTTTCTGTTGCATCTGATTTGGAAGAGCTGCAGCTGAAACGTTCTCAATGGCAATTTTGATCAGATGGAAGTAAAACAATTTTTTTTTCTCTAAATCACACTCTGGGTTGATAATGAACAAAATGAGACGTGTTTCTAAATCCTTCCATTCAAAGAGCCCGAGCTTTTCATCTTCATTCTTACAGTTTTGTTATGCACTGAAGTTGAAGTAGAAATTCCAAACAATAGTCGAGGTCTCAACTTTTTTTCCCCTTTATGAACTGTCTGAATTTGATCAACATCCAACAAAGAGTATACGTCAGATCAGATCCTCCTAATTGCCCTCTTGGTATCTAAGGAAGTTAATAATTGAATTACCTTTAAATACCCACTGCTTGTTATTGTTCCACTTGTCTAAACAATGAAATGAAATAATTTGTTTTTTCAGGACTCTTTGTTCTTTGGTGTGGTCGGTTGTTTTGTATTCTTAGGTTTTCCATTCACTGTGTGAATGCTTGCTTGGACCACCTTGAAAACAGAGGCATATTTTGTAAGAGGTTTTATCTAGAAATTATAAATATGAATACTAAAAAAAAAAAAAAAAGGTTTCAGTGTAGAAAGACCCTGGGAGCTCTGTATTTGGTTGTGTTTATTCACTTTGTTTTGTCAAATTGTTTTAAGGCATTTTCTTAATTTGCATGTGTGTTAAGCTTTCAGGGACACCCAATTAATCAGACTTTTTGGATATCAAAGGCAATTACAGCATACTATAATGATCAGTCTATAGATCATTTGCATGCGTTTTGAGAGTGAAGCAGCTTAGTTCATTCAATTAATTTCAAAATAAAAGGAAGAAAGCTTTGTGCTTCATATCCTGCATGATGATCACTTGTACATTTGTGAGGGCAGATGTTAAAGGTTGGCTTTGTTGTTTTCATGTAAAGACACTGGAAGCATCATCATCATCATCATCATCATCATCATCATCATCATCATCATCATCATCATCATCACCATGTTGCTTCAGTTGCGCATCCTGTGAATCTGTCAGCAACGCTGCTCAAAAGGCCAAATATACAAATTATATAAATGTGAGAAAATGTTAAAGTCTGCACAGTAATAATGGCAGAACCTCTGTAACATTCAACCTCTTGAATTGATTGAAGTGGGAGTGAATCAAACCCTTATCCTGGCATCCCACGAGGGCCGAGAGAGAGATGCAGGGTTTCCCTGGGCTGAGTGCAGGGACTAAGGCTCCATCAAAGGGTACAGCGTGTTAAGGAAAGTCTTCCGCCTCAGCGACATCACAGGACATCACTGCCGTGACTCAGGGCTCGCCATGGATAACCCTCAGCTGGCTAAAGCCAGCCCCCAGCTGAGTCTGCACCCGGCCCTAATACCCCCATATTGTAACCCAGCTTTTGTACCCCCAGAGGAAAGAGAGAGGGGGGTGCTGGTTTCCAAAAGAGGTGTGGAGCAGAGAGGGATTGAGGCAGACAGAGAGCGAGAGTAAAGGGGAAAGAGAGTGGGAGAGAGGTGCTGAAATTGAGGAGTATGAATGGGAACAGATTGGGTAATTATAGTGTGGTGCCTGCCCTCTGTGGCGAAGAGTTAGGAGGAAATGTGAAAATGGCCGACAACAAAATGGCCTCAAAAGAGCCTAAATCGGCTCCCAGGACTGAGGTGGCCAATTGAGCCCCTGTGAACGAGGAGACATGGCCCCTCAATTAGATATGAGTGAGGCTTCTTAATTGATAACAAACAGAGCAGCAAGATTAAACAGACGAGGAGGGAGAGGAGGCAGTACAGTGAAATGATGGAAAGGCGCGTGAGTGAGAGAGCACAAGGAAAGGGAGAGGGTGAACAAGACGTAAAAAGACGAAAGGAAAGCAAAACTCACAACAACAAGGAGCGAGAGAGAGAGAGAGCGGGAGCGAGCGACGGGATGACAGACAGAACAGAACAATATGAACATTTGATGTTAGGGCGCTTTATTCCAGCTTAGCCCCTCATAATGCTGTCTGAATCTGAGGAAAGAGACCCAGAGAAAGACGAGTGAACAAATGCGAAACGATAGAGAGACAAACTGAGAGCTGAAGAGAGAGAAAGAGAGAGAGGAGTATCAACCCGACTAAGAAGGGATAACAATAATACTGCATATAAAACCATCAGATATTACACCTCTTATTCCCCAACGCTCAAACGCGACACTAATCTTATTTATATAAGAGCTTTAGGGGTTGCAGCGAGCCAGCTAACCGCACCGATAAAGAGGGGTGTTTTAGTGGGCCATATTTGGGGAGTAGAGGGGAGGGAGGTGGTGGATGCTAAGAGCCCGATATTGCCTGATATTTGGGTTACCTCCAAATAAATGAGGGATTAGGTTAACTGGCACACAGCAGCGCTTACAGCACATTAACTGACGGGCCCGTGTCTGTATGTTTGCAGTGTGACGTGCTGGCTTTGGACTCAGGATCAATGGGAATGGGCATACACAAAGTGGACTGCACTTTTTTTGGGTGAGCATGTGTGCACAAAAGCTTATTATGGAGTGATAACAGCATATAAACTCAGTGTCCTATGAATGTGCGGCCATTTGCAGAGACTGCAAAATAATTCTTCCATCAGATTTTTGCAGATTCTTAATTATTTTCTTATTGCTAAAAACTTTACAGTTTATTCTTAGAAATCAATGCTTGTTATTGACATCAAACTAATAACCAAATATAAATGCATTCTTATTTACTGCCCACCTTTTTCAACTTTTAATAAAAGCAAATTAAGCGGGCGGACATGGACAACACATTACTTCAAAAACAATGGGTTATGGGCATATTTGCAGTACACAAATATTCCACTCATACATTCAAACTGCAGTGTTACAGGTAAAGGTCAGTTTGAACATGTGGTTTATTTCTTGTAATGCCTGGCATTTGATAGCTCTGTGAATTCCAGTGATGCACCTGTGAGCCCGGAGTCAAAATGATGGTCATTTATACGCGTCTGAAATCTCAACATGCAGGGATTAGCGAACGAGTACGGGCACAGCTTTTGCTCTTTGATTCATGGGGGTGGCATTAAATCCTGATGATTACTTCTGAAGCACACACAATGGAAAATATCTACCTGCACCTAGTCAGCTATCCCTGGTGATAAACACACCCAAAAAGCTGCGAGTTAGTTCTAACTAAATAATAAAGTGCATTTTCAGCTCATGTTTAAGGACACAGTTATCCTTTAATGGTTGCCAACGAACATTCAGTTAATGAGTAAAAGAAGCACCACCCAATTCTACCAAAGATCGACCAGTCATGGCATATTTAAAAATGTCCCTTTAAATATGGTTGAAAATGAAAGGTGATCATAAAATGAAAGGCTATCATAAGACTTTGAAAAGAAGACTTTCATATCTAAATGGTACATTGCACTCAGGTCTAAGATCAGGTTAAATTAAGTTAAAGTTTAGGAGATGTCTAGACTACATCGCACCTAGCCACTGTTTAATATGCAAAAACAAAACAGAGAGAACAATGGTAGAGGCTCACATACAAACTAGAATACGTAAGTATTCATAGTGCAGTGTGACACTGTTAATCCAGAAGATCAGTAAAGTTTAATTACAACTTTCCAATCACACTGGTGATTAGTAACAACACTTTCTGAAAGAGACCTGATAAACATACTATATCTACTTTTCTCTAGCTGTAACGCACTTCCTAATTCCTTCAGCCACCTATCGAAGGTTCGAGGTGTCTCAGACTTCCAGGACTGCAGCAGAATTTTTCTTGCCAACGGTGGTAATAATGAAATGGCCTCACAACGATCTTTCACACTGTTTAAATCATCCGCCCTGAACACTGCTGCAAAAGAAGAAAGAAAAAATAGAGCTTGGTGAAAAAGTCAAATAGGTGACCCCAAAAAGTCTGTACATAGAATAAACTGATAAGATTGGGTTCTTTGCTCTGTTTATACACATATACTAAAGAGATACTATGAAGGTTTTCCAAGCATTTTTCCTACACTTCGTCAGAAACAGCACTACTTGCCAATCTGCAGAGACTTTATTTTTTATTACGACATATTAATTGGTTGTCAAATGGTCGTGATCCGATAGCCACACAACATCCATTCATTCATACAGACTAATGTGACTGGAAAAGCATTGGCACATGAACCTTCTTGCTGTGAGGTGATAGTTTATTGTGTGAGCCTATGCGCAGTCAAAACTTACACCTTCAGCACACCAAACCTAATATTACCAAACAGCACATTTGCCGAGGTGCTGAAGAAGAAGAGATGTCCTATCAGTTTTCAAACCGATCTACATGTAGATTGTTTTTTTTGGAAATCTTATCAATGATGTGAAAAGACGTCTTTTCACCTTTTACTTTTTAACCAAATTAATTTTTCCTGGGTGGTGCAAACACATAGACACAAAAACGTATTAACAACCTGACATAAAGTGTAATCCTCTGTACATGAGCGTATCCGTTTCACATTTGTTTTCTGACACATCTGCTATCCAGGAGTCTTGTGTTTGACTTCTATCTGATAGGCCTTAAGGACTTTAATTGTGCTAATTGCTTATCTGAGCAACAACAATGAGCTTACTGCCAAAGATGTGCAATTCCTCCTCCACCTACAGCACTGCCAAGCCTGGCATCAGATAGGAAAGGAAGATAGAGGGTGAACCCAAAACATGCTGCTCGCCTTACTTACTGCTTGTGTATCTAACAAGAAAAAGTACAAGCCCTCACTGGGGAACAAAAGCGCCGGCATCAGATTTCGGCTATCACACAATTTGATTTAATTAACAAGCTGCATCAAGAGCCAAAAACACACAGGAAGAGAAGAAGAAGAAAAAGGGGAGGTGGTGGGGGGAAAGAAAACTTGACTTGGCTGACGAATGACCTAATTGGTTACATTATCGACTCATTATCAAAGGCTAATTAGAGAGCTACTAAACAGCAACAATTTAAAAAAAAAAAAAAAAAAATGCAAACGACTCAGTAACCCCCACTACCAACTCTTCATAGACCCCACCAACCTCCACCACCACCACCAATTCCTCCTCCCCCTCAATTTAGCCCGACAC
>VURO01012436.1:1760-16514 GCA_015108175.1 Pelvicachromis taeniatus
TGCAGCAGCCAAAGCAAAAGGGACAAAGCAGCTCAAACGATGTCGTGGAAAGAAAGCATCTCCAGCGGTGCCGTTCGAGTTGAAAATTAGACCCATCACAGTCCCCCATCAAACAGAAATGTCATGTCTTTGATGTGTCCATTTAGGAGTTGTCAGTGAAGGAAGCCGAGTGTTTCTGTGTGTGTGTGTGTGTGCGTCAACCCCCTCCTGGAGGGGTAAAGCTGGTAGCCTGTGGGCAGACTCCACAGGTGGAGATGGCAGTAAAAAAAAAAAAAAGAAAAGAAAAAAAAGAAGACAGAGCATCTACAGGAGGTCCGTTAACAATAAAAATCCCTCCCATGGTGACAGAGAGAGATCTCAGACACGAGCAAGTACTAACCTCTTTAAGACAAGCAAACTTTAACAAACTTAATTGGCCTATACAAAAAAAAAAGAGAGAAAAATGCTCACTTCATGGTTAAATCGTTTGATGAGCCAAGCTTCTGAGGCATCTTACATGTAGCACTCCATCATCACTATTCAAATCTGACTAAACTACACTGACGGCCATTTTGATTAATGAGACTGGTGTTGACAGAGCCTTAGGTGGAAATAACTTCATCTTTGATTTCCAGCAAGTTCCTAGGCTTGGACTGCGCTCTGAAAATAACACATCATATGCAACTAATAGCATGAAACAACACGTGAGTCCGGTGATAAGTAATAAACTTTGCATCTCTCATCACATCCCTGACTGATGTCTATGCCAATCAACACATTACAGAGCTGTGAAATGCTGCAGATGTCCAGGCAGCCCATTCAAAGCGGCAGCAGCAATGCCTGCAGACACAAATGCACTGCAAATCCTGCATTTGCACCAAGCGCTGCTTCCCCGGATAGAAGACATTTCTCTGATGAAAGTGGCCCCAAAAGTCTTTACGCCAGCTGCAGCGTCCACATGTAAGATGATAAGACACACAGCATAGGTTGGGATACACAGGAAACCCACTAGAGCGGCTGCGGCTAGCCATCCCCAATTATGCAGCAGTCACGCAGAGACCTAACCAAACAACCATTACCTTTATCTGATCGTCATTTTCGCAAGATTTCCTGTGTCTTTAAGAGCAACGGTAATTCGCTGTCTGCATTTTCAACTGTGGTGTCTGCGTGCGTGTGTCAGAGAAGACACCGTTAACTGAACGGGGGCTGAAAGCCTGCTCGTTGTGATACAGGTAATTAAATCAGATACATGCTGGGAGGGGAAATAAAATCCACACCAGTACCACGTAAACGTTACCTGAGCGTCAGTTAAACTTTTCAGCCTTGTTTTCTCTACCTAAAATATACTGCATTTATCCAAATACTTAAGCCACACTGGTTTTCAGCACACTATTAGCAGCTACAATCCGGCTAACCGAATACTAATGGAGCTGATATCCCCAGTCTCTATACGCACACAAACGGAGAAGAGAGCGCACTCACCTTTATCAATTTCCACCTTTTCGACAGGAAAAACAACGCTCTCGCTGGTCATTCGGCGGCGCACACACAGACCGTAACTGCTGTAAAGTGAACGGGCTGTCAAAGCTTCGTGGCAGAAAACCTCCGCTGCTCCTCACCTTTGTATCTCTTGCTGTCCGAGCACTACGCCGACCGCCTCTCGGTTTGTTCAAATCAGAAGTTCATCCAAAGTTGCAGCGGTTCGCCCCGCCTCGCGACGGCGATTAGGTCACCGCCTCCCTGTAATCCTCTGAGCTGTACTCTCGCGATACGAACGACCACTGCTTATCAGACTGCGTGGCCTCGCGGTGACACGGTGAATTGAATTAAAAGAGAGGCCGGCCCAGTGCTGCTGAAAAAGGACGGGAGAGAGGGAATGCGTTGCTCTGGCAACACAGTTGCTGGCTTTTCAGAGATGCCCCCCCCTTTATTTTTTTAAATTCAAGCCAGTGTCGCTGTGGCAGGTTTGCCTATTGATAAACACTAGCTAAACTATCTAATGCTTGTATCTGGGACAGAATAACAGGAATACGCGCTGGAATTGGTGTACCCGGTCTAATAACTATCACTTGGTTTTTAGCTGCTACACTCCGGTATAATGAAGTAAAACGAAGGTACTCTTCATTACTTAGATTACAGTATATATTTACTGAGGGGTAATTTTGGCACTATTTTTGTAAAAAAAAAAAAAAAAAAAGAGGCATTATAATATTTAAATATATCTATAGCTTGCTAGTTCTCAGATATGAACCACACATGAGTCACAGATAAAACCTATCCACCACATTTGATATCATTAGCCATTTCTGGGTCCAATGGCTCTTAACTTACCCAAAGAAAACAAAGACTGAGACACATTAGAGTATTAAAATTATTAGTGTAGCCGTTTTTTCAGGTCTTACAATAAAGAATATAAAATTAAGAAAATATAAAATAAATAAATATTTACAAGATTTAAAAATTAGTAAGTTATCTAGCTAGTAGACATCTAAACATGGTGGTCTCTGTTAAGAATGAAAGAAAATATATGGCACAGCTTTAACTTTGGACACAACATAAGGAAAGAAAACCAAATATCAGCAACATTTGGATGGTTTGTGAAGTTGGGCTGGATCAAATAATAATGTGGTAGCTATTTTAGCTGTTTGTATATAAACAAATTAGCACAAGGAAGATGACTGAGTGGTATTAACATTGTTCTCAGTAAAGGTACATGCTGGAAGAGATGCCATCACAGGGAAAGTAAACTGTCAAAATTACACTTACTCAGATTACAGTTAGTCAAAAATATGTTGCTGTGTGGACTGGGTCAGGAAGATGGGACGACCCTCGCCAGTCCAGCCCGTTGACTAATATTACGTTCATGCACACATTGCTCAAGAGTTGTTGGTCATACACGTAAGACATGATGCAACCACTGGTTCCTAGGGAAAAATGTGTACAAGTACACATTTCCTGGAGTCTGCTGCCTCTCATTAGTAAAATAAGTTGCTGCCCCAAAAACCTAATGATTGTTTTTTTGTGTGTTTTTCAGCAAATAACCACTAACTACTAGTTAGTAAAACCTGCCTACAAAGAACATTTTCTTTAACTTTGAATGTGAACCATCTCCATTACCGGTTTGTGGTTCCCTCCAGCTCAGAGAGTATCTGGACTCTGTGAATATGTGTTTTTCCTTAGTGACAGGTGGTTGCTAGGGTGTCAGTGACTGGTCTGTAGGCCTGTGTAACTGTGGCTTTTGCAATAATTTCCTTTGCAACTGCAATCAAGCAGTTTTGAGCAACCACTCAACGCTGATTAGAGAATACACGTTTTTCTCTCATGCCAGGTGGTTGCCAGACGGTTGCGGATTGGTCTCCAGGCCAGTGTGAGTGGGGCCTTATTTGTTAATCGTACATTGTCCACCATGATTGCCACACATCCAAATTCTATCATTTTATTAGTCTGTTACTTGCACTAATAAGCAGATAAGTATGTCTGTGTGTTGTCTCCCAACAGTGTATGAATGCAGCTTCCTAAACAAGCTAGCTTGCATTAGTTAGTACATAACCCTCTTGTGCAAATATGCTAACTTCGTGCTCGAAAAAGCTAATATGGCAGTGGCGACTAAGTAGCAGACATTGAGGCTTCAAAATGTAGAATCTAAAAACAATGGTGACGTCACAGTAGCTGCTTTCATTATTTATATACACTCACTACATATCATTAGTAATAGCTGGAACAGTAAAAGGTGGGGCTCATTAAGATGCTATAAAGTCAGGAGAAGCATTCAAATACAAAGATTTCTAAAGTAGTTTAAACACAAAAACATTTATGCAGTGCCCACTCTGGAGCGCAAACAAGATGCTGCCCCAAGTGGGTGAATTCAAGTATATCCGGGTGTCGGTCACCAGTGAGGGGAAAGAGGAGCAGGAGCTGAGTATGAAAGCAAAGCTGTCAATTTACTATCGATCTATGTCCCTACCCTCACCGTATAATCATAAACTAGTGATCAAAAGAACAAGATTGCGGATATAAGTGGCTGACATGAGCTTCCACTGAAGGATGCCTGTACTCAGCTTTAAAGGTAGGGTGAGGAGCTCTGTCTTTTTGGGAGGGACTCAGAGTAGAACCCCAACTCCTCCAGATTGAAAGGAGCCAGGTGGTTCAGAGATCTGACCAGCATGCCTCCTAGGTTATGTGTTTCAGGTGTGTCCAACTCTTAAGGCCAGTGGGCCTCTCGGCTGGCTTTGGATGACCTTGGTGTAGCCCTGGAAGAGGTGGAGTAGGTGACAGAGGAGAGCTAGGTGTGGACTTCTCTGCTTAGACTGATACACCAAAAAATTCTGACCTGGACAGTGGAAGAAAATGGGCAGATGGATGGATGGCAAAACCATGACAGGTAACAAGCCTACTGCAACTATGCACAGTCATTTAACCCTGAGGCACATGAGTAGGAACCTTTGAATGATAGTCAAGCAGTTCACAGTGATTGAATAGTATATTTGCTTGAAATGTCCATTCCTACTCAAAGCAAAAACTTTATGATTACACCAGTGTAGCCTCCAGGAGCTGGCAGCAATACCTGTAAACACACTTTGATGTGCCTGGATGTGTCTGTGCCAGCAGATTTCCTCATTAATTGTGCCTCTTAATTAATGGGATTTCCGCTTGAAACACAGCACTTAAGTGAACATACTTCCTACCACCCCAGATTATTTGGCAACTTCGAGAAGAGTTCTGTGATGTTGTTTGAGCAGCCTCGAGCTTAATAACCACAAATCCTGTAGAGTGTAGCCTATTAGCAAATCGCATCCACCACTGCGGCAAAAGACTTAGAGAGATATTACATCCACATTAATCGTGAGTTTAAAAGTCCCAACTTTCTTCAAAAACACTGCATTATTTATTTCTTCTTAAAATTTTAATTAGATAAGAGAAAGAGCATCGCCCTAATTAAAGCAGCTCAGCAGGTACCAGTGTGAAGAGTGGGTGAACAGTATGAAAGACACAAGATTTCAACTCTCTCCCACATAATCACCTGTGAATAGTTACAAACTTATGCCGTATTTTCTGTCCCCAGCCTGTCTTTTCTCCTCTGCAGTTAATAAATGCAGTTCTAGTGGCAGCAGTTCACATTCTCATCTTCATTTAGTCATTTTCTCCTCAGTTAGCTCAGCCTTTCCTTTCATTTCTGCTTTCCATATGTGCATCCATTATTGCAAAATGTCATCCAGGATGACATAAAAATCTAATAGAGACAAAGGAAAAGAGATTACTGTCATTAAAACTGCTCTATTCCTGTAACTCTGTGGGTCTTAACACTACCCACCCCGTTCTGTCATGGGGCGGATATTCGTGTGGGCGGTTTGTATTGTTCTGTGGTGAAAAAGTGCTCCCTCAGGATCAGTTCAAGTAGTCTAATTGGGTTAGCTGCAGAATGCAATTGAGTTTGGATTAAAGAATTGAAAAGGCACATCAGCAATAAGATTCACTGCTTGTCATACCAGTAAAACAGTGAAGCATCAGATACTTAAGTAGAAGAAAATAATCAATTCATCTACAGGTGGTATTATGAATTCTATAGAGCTGAGAAGCGAGTGTATTTATGAGTATAAATGTGACAAATGCAACTTCCATGCAGAGCGGAGGGGAAGTTATCGAGGCTTCTGAAAACACGGAGTCCTGATGTGGAGAGATTGTGCGTGTGTAACAAACAGCTGCTGACATTTCTAGCTGTCAAAACTTAATTTCCTGCTAATTTTCACTGAATGTTTGAAGGATAGTGATGAGAAGAAAACTATCTATAGCTGTAATTTTATTTTAGCCATACTTTATCTACGTTATATGTATATTTTTAAAGTATTGTATTTACTATGTTATGCCGCAGAGATGTAACAATCCAATACTTTTAAAACCTGACAGTCATTTCAATATCTTCCCCTAAGTTGTTTATACAAAACAAGTAATGGGAAAACTAAATTTATAATGCAATCTGCAGTCATCATCACACTGTAGCTGACACCCAGCTTGATGTCATTACTGATGTCACTGTGATTCAGCGTATTTCACTTCTGTATTTTCACTTTTTCCACTTATCTGCATAGATTTGCACAGCAAGGAATTTAGTTAAAAAAAATCAAAGTTTTATTCAAAATTTGGAGCTGTAGAAAATACTTTTGATTTCTGTTGCACATCCTGATAATAGTTAATCATCCATCCATCCATCCATCCATCCATCTTCTTCTGCTTATCCGGGGCTGGGTCGCAGGGACAGCAGCCCAAGCAGAGAAACCCACACCTCCCTCTCCCCAGCCACCTCCTTCAGCTTGTCCGGGGGAGCACCAAGGCGTAATAGTTAACCAAAATAAATAAATAAACGATGAAAAGTACAGTGTATAACTAACATATCGCAACAAGGTACACATGTAGGTCCAAACTGTGAACCAGGACAGTGAAGCCAAATCCTTGGAATGTCTCAGTTACATATTAATTATATACAGTACATAACAGACAGTTATTGTGTTTGTATTATTAGTATAAATATGTTATTGTGTTCCAATTCCACATTAAATACAAATACACTATATGGAAAAAAATAATGGGCTACACCTGTTAACCTTGAAATTCAGGCATTTTCACTTCCATTCCCACAGCTGTCTGAAGTCATGTAATCTGCCTTTGCAAATATTTGTGAAACAATGGGTTGCACTAAAGAGCTGACCGACTGTCACAGTCTGGCAGAAGCAGACTGTGTGGCGAGAGGAGGTGGACCCAGGTGCAGACACAAACGGAGCGTGGACAAGGCTTGATAACAAAAAGCAAGCCGTTTAATAAGGCTGATGAACAGGATACAAAAACAAAAGGCAAACGCACACAGGGAAGAACTAACTAAAACTAAACCGGGAAAACTAAATGCTGACACTAACATAAAGAACAAAAACTTGAATGTAACAAAAACCTGAACGAGGAAAATCCTGGCAGCATGGAAACATGGAGTGAGAAACGGACATGGAGAACAGAGCATTAACAGTAGCACAAAACCTGTGTGCTGGGAGCTTCATGGCGGAGCCGATCCTTTTACATGTAATGCGACCCCAAGCATCTGTGCCACGTGTAGGTGGCTTTTGTCCATATAGCCTATATACTAATAAATATAGTATATTTTGTAGAAACGTAGTACAGTAGTACTTAACCTCTGTCCACAATTTGTTTTTTAATATTATGGAGTGTTTAAGGTGGCCTCTTTATTTTCTTTGGACAGTAAAATTAAGTACTCGCATTTGTCCTGTACTCTTACTGACCACTTGAAGCACGTTACAGTACAATTTGCATTTCAACCATACAATCATGCAGTGCTTTAGTCTATACACTTCAAGCACCAACAGACCAGGAGCCTTCATGCTATGGCATTACGCTGATAATCACTTGTTTTTATTGTCTTATATGCTAAAAAATTAAACAATATTCTCACTTTTATTTAATAATTAAAACTTACATTTAGTACAGAGCAATAGAGTGGAGTAAGTCACAGACCAGATAAGTGGAGCTTTTAGGAGCTCAGTCTTTATTACAGCATGCTCTTTGCGTCACTACACATTATCATATCTGATGTTAAGACCGCAGCAGGCAATTATTACACGTCTGAGTTATATTAAGATGTCAAGTAGTGAAGAGTGAACCCAGAAAAGGACAGGGGTGGAATTCCTTACCCCGTTTCCCCTGGAAGCGGAGGAATGAAAAGAATGGGGCCCATTCACAAAGTTCCACTCAAATGGTGCTCCTACACTAACAGAGATTGACACGAGGAAAGCGACAAGTTCTTTTCACACACACTGGCTCTTTTGTCCCCTTTACTAAGGGGCGTAATGCAGACAGTGCACTCTGAAAATAGGCAGAATTTGATGCGCTTGTTTTACATAAGTGGAAACCAGTGTTTCTTGATTGGAGTGTGTGTGCAATTAGCGCTTTGTTGAATAATGTCATTGTATAAACTGCTAGGGCCATTTACTCGGCTGAGTGGCAGCAGTTTCAGAAAAAAAGGAGGAGAGGGGCTATTGATGATATTCTCTCCAATCGCTACTTTGAAAGAGAGTAAAACACTTCACCAGGTGAAGCTCTCCCAGGTTGGACTTTTCTTGACCATAGTCCCAAAGCTGCAGTCATCCCTGTTGCTTATGCACCTTTTCCTTCTCTTCTGGTTACTTTCAGCTCTGTGCCAACAATCAGATTTTTCAGGAGCGATAATATGTGGCTAACTGTCCTTGTGGAGGATCTCAGTGAATCGTCAGCACGTCTTCCCTCTGACTGTGACTGAGTGTACTGAACTAGACCGAGAGATAAATGATATTCATAGAGTTTTAAATCATTTACAAAAGCTCAATATGAAATATTCTAATAATATGAGAAACGGGACGTCTGATTTTAACGAGCTATAAACAATAACAAGCAAACACCAAAACAAACAGGGGATTAAATTATTTCTCTTTACATGCAACAAATACAGTTTATCTCCTTGAAATAAGGAGCAAAAATGAACCATTTCATTATTTTTAATTTTCCTTGTCTATAGCATTAATCATATAACAGCAATGAACATTTAAGTTTAGATTATTATTATGGTAACACGTACTTATTTGCATCAGCGATCTCAAGCTTATTGACTGAGTGGTGACACTAGAAGAAGTTGAGCCAGATTTTATGACCAATCTAGGATATATCAATAATTTACATTATACAGTGTCCAGTTAATATTAAAACTGCATCCTCTGGGACCGGCTGTCTAAATTCTTCCAGCAGATCAACGCAGAAAGTTCCTTTTCTTCGTCAAACTCTATCTCCATATACCTGTAGGCTCTGTGAACTGTACATAAAATGTTGTACATAGAAAACTGTACATTTAAAATGCTATGAACTATAAGGGAAAACAAAGTCACATCTGTTTCTGATTCTCTACCAAGTTTCTTGTATGTACCTGAAATATTCTTGTCTTAACAACGAGTTAAAGACAACCCCAAACAAAAACTTTACAACATATTTAAAACCAAAAATTCAGAAGTAAAACTGCCAAACAGGAAGTCAATCAACAACTGAATTTGGTACAATGAGCTCATCAGAGAAAGAACAATTTCTTTACTATAACACAGAAATGCTGATGTTGTTTATCACGTCTCAATAATTATCCTTGGCTTTGTCTTTTCTTGTGCTGCCATTCAAAGTTTGCCAGTTTATTATAGTCGTCATACTAACACTGTGAACTTTAACATGATAACTATTTTGGGAAAATTATAGTAAATCTTAAATCTATGGATGTTAAAGTCTTATCAATACATCTGTTGGAGCATTTAGTTCAGTAGTGATTAGTTTGAAACAGAAAGTATACTAGAAGCCCTGCGCAATCAACTTTATTTGCACACATTTTAAAAGTCCTTCTATCAAGTGAGGTGTCACTTTCTAAAACAAACATAATAGAGATAAGACTAAGCAAGAATTAATTATTATTTATCTCGTGTATATTTTACGGGTGTGGCTTTATCCATGTGCGAGAGGCAGAATTTAGTAAATATGCCTTAAAATAAATTTAAAAAGCCAAATAAGGCAGGCGTTTCGCTTTCAAATGTGTTCTTGCTTTGATTTTAGTCTGGAAGTAGGAAGGGGAAAAATCAACAGTAACAGAGTTTAAAAATCTTAAAAGCTTTTGTTTTTCTGTCTTCTACAGTTCTTAAAGGGAGCTAGTATGCTAACTTCAAGGATGTTTATTCTTGGACTAAAATGAGATTTATTTAGAACAACCACTTTCATTCGCATCAAGCAAAACTAAAAAAGGGGAAAAAAAGACAGTCTGAAACTTTTGAGCAGTCTGAAGTGTAAGCGTTCGCCTCCAAGGGATTACTTACACACTGACTTTCACTGAACTCACTATTTAAAAATTTAACCATGCTTAATTTGAGCATCCAGTATTTTTGTAGTATATACATGACATCGCAAATTGAAGCCCCAAGGAGACCCCAAGCGGCTTGTTCAGCCTTCCATATTTGGGGATAATAAAAATTTCCTTGTTTAATTGTAGCCAGCAAAGCTCCTTCAAGTGTTTAGCGAAGCACTTCAATGATTAACAATTAAATGTAGGATATAAACAAAACTAGGCTGCAAAAAAGACAAAGAAAAATAAAGAAACTGTGACTTGTGCCCAATTCATCAGTAGGGATAGAAATTGATAAGAGTCATTATAGGAGTCATTATTCAAAAAAGTATTGTATTGCACAGAACACCTTTCTTAAAAGTAACGCAGTACGTTACTTAATTACTTCCAGGAGAAAGTCATTTATTATACTACTTGTTTCATTACTTTGGCATTTTTCTGTAAAATGACCTTAAATGCATTGTCTTGTAGTTAGCATTTAACAATATAAACCTAAATGCTACAGTCCCACATCCTGATGAGGACACACATATGAGTTTTCGCTTAGTATTTAGGTGTGAACACAAAGCTGACAACACAAATCAAAGATGAAAACCAGTAGAAAGAGGTAGAAACAGAGGCTGCAGCCTCATTGGTTTGTTACCTGTTGAAGTTCTGGGTCTGGCTGAAGAGCTGGGGTCAGCATTCACTCAGGTTTAACATCCCTCTGGGATCTTGCTTAGCGTTAGCATGCTGTCTGTGTAGGTGCTTGCAAAAAGCCGAAGTTGTTCATATTTTCATAGATTTTACAAACTGTATTGATTAAGAATCTGTTTTTGTTGTGGATTGTGAAGACCAATATAGGTTGTGCATTCACTAAAACACTAAGTTGTAAAGTATAATTAAAAAATAAATAAATAAACCATCTGACAGATGCCAGAGAGAGAGAGAAAGAGAGAGAGAGAGGCTGTTGGGTGAGCCACACTGACCTTTTTTTTTCCAACTGAGACTGCACATATCACAAAAACGGAGAAGCCAGGCAAGTTCAGTGCAACCAAAGCTCTGTATTCAAACTGAGTTAAATGTTGTGTCCATATGGCATATGGCAAAGTTTCTTCATCCTCTACTGAACAGCCTCTGAACCCTGATATGTCTGCTCAGATTTAGCAGGTATTGGTCAGTGTGAAATGGCCAGTTTTCACTGGTCAGGATCTCCCTATGATAACGCAAAAAACACACTCACTCTTCCATTTAAATACTTATTTTGATAATTGAAACTAACATTACTGAAGCGAGTGGGCTGAGTGCCTCTCATGCTGTGGCAGTGGCTTTTCTTTTTCTTTTGTATTGTTGTTGTTGTTTGCACATTCATTTTTTTGTGTTGAAATCTGAAGTAAATATTTTTTGAGGAAACATAGACAAACCTTGTTATTTACCTTTTATTATTATTATTATTATTATTATTATTATTATTATTATTATTATTATTATTATTGTTATTATTATTATTTTCTGCAGGTTTAAATTGTTTGAGTCAGCCAGAAATCTTTGAATTTTAGATTCACAAATCTGGCCTGTTTTCTTTTGATCATCTTAAAGGGTTTAAACTCCTCCTCTCCCATTATACTTTATAAAACAGGTGCCCCCAAACAGAATCTTGCAAGGACCCCTAAAAAGCTAGAACTGGCCCTGCTTTTAACGCATTCTTAGACCTACTGACAGGCCTATCTCATGGGGTGCTGGGCTGTTATTATTCATGCTTGATGAAAACTGTATTACCAGTATGAGAAATGTACTACGTATAAATTAGTCTGTGCATATGGTACATACGCTGGTGTGTTGTCAGCACCATGATCCTTGCAGTCCCGGGGGTTTTGTTGTACAGAAAAGTCTTCTAAGATATGCATGAAAACACACTGACAAAATGCAAGTTCAGAATACCTCCCGCTTGGCACTGTATGCACAAATACATTTCCCCACAAAGAGAACTGGAGCGCAGTGACTCACACTGGTGCGAAAACACAGCGGAGAGGTGGGAGGATGACATCACAACACCCTGCAGTAGAACAAGTGCTTTGGAGTTGGACCCTATTCAAGCGCGCACATAAGGGCACGTAGACACATACACCTATACACATATAAGTGCACACAGTACTCCTCTGCTGCCTCTCAATCACACTGGCCGCCCCCGCCGCACGTGCACACGAATGCGCTCAGAACATTTCCTCACCAGAAATAACGCTGATTGTCCTGAGGAGACGTTTAGTTGTTATGTTTTTGATTCCCAGCTCCACATGGGGTAGGGGGCGTGGGAAGAGGCAAGCTGGTGGTTGGCCAGGATGCGGACATGCTGTGATAGGATTTGGGGGCTTCGGTTAAACAAAAAACACAAAAAAAGATGGATATGTATTTTTTTCTTAAGGAAAAAGATACATATCGAGCTCAGACGCTGATGTTAAGATGTGAAGATCCACCAGTGTTTTGTGCCTTTGTATGCGGATCTGAATTTAGCATATGCTCACCAGGAGCGGCTCCAGCTTCTGTGACGATAGCGCAAGCAGAAAGCAAGTGTGATTAACTGTCAAACATACATACTGCATTCAAATGCAAGAACACGCTCAAGCTCAGTGTCTCTAATGTGATTGGGGGGGGGGGTCTTCAAGATTAAAGCTTGATCTGTGAGACAAGTTACTGATCCAGGGATTCATCAACAAAAACATTTCACCGTTCTTCAGACAAGCTTTTATTCTTCCTTTGCTTTGATCAAAAATAGTTATTGAGGCTGACAAATACAAGATTGAGTCATGCAAACATGGTTGCTTTAGACCAAACAAAGTCAAGTCAATTTAGTAGCACTCTTGGAGTTTTGAATTACTGTCCTCCTGAGGAAGAAAGACGACAAAATTTGTTAGCAGCCATGAAACTGTAATATTGAAATTCATAATCGCACTTACATTAAAGATGAATTAAATGAAGCAAAGCCTACAAGTTAGTCCACTGCTCTGCTCACAATCCTTTCACTTCACACAACGGTGTATTTCAGGAAGCCAGGAGAGAATTTTATTACATCTACAAATGTTTTACTTGACTTGTCTAACTCATTAACGGTGGTGGCCAAAGGTCAAGTTCACTCTGATTGCAGAAAAAAGGTTTTGCCCATAAGAAGTCACACCAACGTCCTTATAGAAGGGAAACACCTTTTACAGTGTAAAAGGTGGATGGAGCTGCGGTGACGCTCCCCACTGTGCAGTCTGAAGCTTGACTATTAGCATTTCTTCCCCTTTCATATTTCATAGAGTCAGAGTTTACCCTGCTTGGGTGAAAAGATGGAGTACTAAGATATGAGCTAACACTATGAGCTAGCACGAGGTGTGGGTGCAACACACAGACCCACATATCTGCTGATTAGTGATAAATAACAGACTAATAAATAAAAATACTTCGCCTTAGATGCATATTAGTCTGATATTGGTTTAAGGTCAGGACTGCAGGCAGGCCATTAATCTCTGATAAACCCTGCTCTGTGGGGGCGAGCATTGTCATTTCGAGGACAGAGTTTGGTCCCAGACTGTGGAGATGTGGGATTGCCACTGGTAGCAGAATCTCATCTCCCTGCATTGAGATTTCCTCCTATGACGACAAGTTGTTTTTCCAGTGAGGGAGATGCCGCCCCACACCATCACACTGCCTCCACCAAAAGCTGTTACTCTGTCAGTGCAGCAGTCAGCATAGCATTCGCCATATCCTCTCCACACTTTAACCCTACGATCCAACTGCTGTAGGCAGAATCTGGACTCATCGCTGAACATAATGTTCCCCTACATGTTCAGGTTTCAGTGTAAACGCTGCCGATACAGGCGTGAATGGGCCTGATGGTGAAGGGCAGTCATGGCAGGCATACTAGCAGCTCTGTCCGACAACCCACATACTCACCACTGCTGCTTAACCCACAGATGCATTCTCCTTACCTTTAAGGGCAATAAACAGGCTTTCTATTGATATAAGATTTATTGCAAAGACGTATTGTTACAACAAAGAAAAATTTAACAAAGTTTATGTGTAGACACACATTGCTTGATTAATCAAACCTTTCTAGCAAACCCAAATTGGTGCTTCTGGGGTAATCCCAGCAAACCTGAATGAATCCATGTATATTTTTCCAGACAGAGCTTTATCCCTACTGTCACAGCTAATTTGGGATGAATCATTTTATTTTATTATGAAATTACATGAGTTCAGGTGTAACATCTTCCACTTGGCTTGGCATTCATTTGCAGTTGTTCTTTTCAATTACATTTAAAATAATAAGTAAAGTGAGTAAAATAATATTGTACATGAATCTATGCACTCTTGTCCTTCGTTCTGTCTTTGGTGGAGATATTTCAGAATTTTGGGAGCAGTTCCCCTGCAATTTGTCTAGAAAGGTCAAAATGTTTTTTTGCACCATGATGTTAACGTTCATTTTAAATCGAAGTGGTTCATGGGAGTCTACGGAGATTGTCTCGCTTTTGGAGCCAGCCTCAAGTGGCCATTAGTGGAACTGCAGTTCTTGGCACTTAATGTGTGAAAGCTTCTTATAAGCATTCACACATTAGTGATCCACCCAGGTTATTGTGTGAATGCAATGGAATGCATTCACACATTAGTGATCCACCCGGGTTATTATTATTATTCTAGTTGCCAATCTTTTGGACGCTAATTCCTCCCAGAGTTTTTGTCCGATTTTCACCATTCAACTTGTAATATATTCTGCTAAGTAATGGAGACCTTGCTCAGAATCAGAGCTGGACTTCCTCATGGGAGGCTTTTTTGAATCTTCTACGTGGATGTTTACAGACTTGTACGATTGTTCACCAAATCCTGCTAATTCGTACGGTCCAAGAATGACAGTTCTA
>VURO01012439.1:1533-13507 GCA_015108175.1 Pelvicachromis taeniatus
CCATTTAACTACTGATAATAAATATATAAATATATAAAAATAAATATAACACTGTTATATTTGTTTATACACTGTTTCCTTAAACAATTTATGTTTATGTTTGCAGTTTATGAAGTGGCTGTTTGGTCTCCCCAATGTAGAGGTCTGAGCATTCCTCGCATACACTACTTTGTTAAGTTTGTGTTTAGTTCTGTCTTTGGGATGAACCCGTTTTTGTCTGAGTGTGTGGCGGGTCTGAAGTACACTGGGATGTCGTGTTTGGAGAAGACTCTCCTGAGTTTTTCTGATAAATGAAATCTAAACCAGAAACAATAAACTAGGAACATGAAAACTAGGGAACTATGGGACAGAGAACAAGAAAAATACTAGGAGCACAGAGGAAACACAAAGCACGGAGAGACGTGACAACGAGCAGAGGCAGACTGAGAACTAAAATACACAGGTAGGATAATAGCTGTGTCCCAATAGTCAGGCTGCATGCTCAGGAGGCCGCATTTGTAGGCCGGTTACGTCACAGCGACGCGACGAAGGCTGTCCCAATTCTTAGACTCCTCCAAATGCGGCCTCCAAATGCGGAGGAGACACATGAGCGACATGAGACATGACTGACTGGGGAACAAGAAAAAAAACACGAAGACAGAACTAAACCTACCTAAAGATGAGGGGCAGAGGAGCAAAACCCAAGAACTAGAAATGAAGAAATACTAAAGAACTTAGGGAGCTAGAAACACTAACAGTGATAAACCATGATGAAATTAAATCAAAAACTAATAATAACATCGACCCAGGACCATGACAGAAATAGCCCAAAGAGTTTAAGGTGTTCACTTGACCTCTAAATTCTTTAAAAGTCAGACATAGGAACATTTTTTTGCTTTAACTTATTACTACTCACTATAACACACTGTAAGCTGGTTAAACTTAAAAACGTAACTCTGCTGTTGCTTGGAAATGTTTAAGGAAGTAAATAAAAAAAAATTAAAAAAAGGAACAGACTTTAGGCTAATTGAAGTCAGGTCAGGCCATATACACTTAAGTAATCAGTGGATCAGCTGTTCCACCAAAGTCAACAAAAAACCAACGGAGGCAGAGAAGAAGAAGCAGTCAGAAACCATGACGTAAACAATGCAGTGAAAGGAAACGTCACTACAAATCTCTTTTGGAAATATTTAAGAAAAATGGAAATGCCTCCAGCGTGTCTGAAAGTACAGTGTGCATTTTGGTGAGAACATGAGGAGTCCACAGGGACCCGTGAACCCTGCAGCTGTGGACACTCACTTCATTCATGATCCACCACTTCTGCTTTTAGGGTTTTTACGACTTCTGTATACTTAATCAATTCAAATGTACAGATTTCTGTGGAGTAACGTGGATCATCATTTCCAGCATGGTTTCATTATTATGAAATAGGAACCACAATTTAAGCGAGTATAAGACACAGAGATACAGAGATTTTTCTCTGCAAACTACAAGAGGGAAAGGATTTTATACCCTTATGTGTGTGTGTGTGCATCTGTCTATAAGCGAGGTCTTCAGCTTTTAGTGCAGTTTAAAAAAAAAAAAAGGTTCCTCTTTTTTGAAGAAACTAAACGTGTGACCCATCTTAGACAGAACAAAAACCTCAGAATGAGCTTCAACAGCAAGATAAGGAAGTCGGAAAGTATCGAAACGCGGAGCAGAACTACGGTAAAGCCAAAAAGGTGGCGTAATCAATTTCATAACCTCATGTGAATTTCTTAGCCAACTTTTCTGAATGACAATGAATGCATGAAAGCTATGTAGCCACTGACAAACAATCTCTGGAACTCGCCTGTACGACCGGTTGGACTGCTGTATTACCATCAGTGGTCATGTGCTAAGAAGGTGTGGCCGGTCTTTATTGTTCACTGACCAT
This sequence comes from Pelvicachromis taeniatus, assembly GCA_015108175.1. Lineage (NCBI taxonomy): Eukaryota > Metazoa > Chordata > Actinopteri > Cichliformes > Cichlidae > Pelvicachromis > Pelvicachromis taeniatus. The sequence continues at coordinate 3,428 of VURO01012439.1, forward strand.
GAAAGAGACCATAGTTTACTTTGCTCTGTTTGGACCAGTGCGGGAATTTCCGATGATGGCCACCTGCAGCTCACACATGAGACGCTCTGTTCTCGTAATCCTGCTGCTCAACAGCTTCTGTGTCTTCTCTCAAAGTAAGGATGAGTTTCTAACTTACTGCTTTACTCTAAACTCATATTATGTTTGAATTTTCTCAACTTGTGGCTATTTTTGTTAAAATAGCAAAATAAGTCATCTGGTAACTTGAATGTTTTTGTTCACTAATACTACTGTGAGGTTAACATTAACAACCCAGCTTCAGAGGCATGTATTTCATCCACTGCTCTTCCTGATGCAGTCCTATTTTTCTGTGCAGTAGTACATTAGATCATTATGTGCACTGCCTAGCACTCTGGATACACATGATTTGATGTTGTGGAAGATCATATGCTACATGTTATAGAGGGAACACCTTTTACTTAACATTTTCACTTGTTTTATATATATTCCTTTAGTTTGTTATTTATTCCTGCTGTCTTACTCTTTATATTTTATGTACAGTGACAATAAAGGGCTATTATGTTCTACTCTATCCATACTAATACATTTATTGTTATTCTCTTGTCTGCATTTTTTGTCTTTTTTCTCAGTTTCCCATGAAATTACATATATCGTGGCCTGCTTTGTTGATGGGAGAACTGAGGCACAGTATGAATTTGATGCTGAGGAGCTTATGTATGCAGATTTCGAAAGACATGAAGTTGTATACACGGTGCCCCGGTATTTTATATTTAACCCAAGTGAAACATTTCAGAATTTGAATGTATATAACAATGGACTAAAAGCCAAGAGAGCATGTCCACCACTTCTGTCGTACTGGACAGTAGAGGAGAAAAATCCACCTGAAGATGAAGGTAAAGGATATTTATTCAAGTGTTAAGTTCATGTTGTAACATTACTGATAAGATCTGACGATATTAATTGTGTTTGATCCTACCACAGACCCCCCTGAGAGCATGCTTTACCCTGCAGATGAAGTCGAGCTGGGAGTTGAAAACAGCCTGATCTGCTTTGTGAATTACTTTTATCCACCTTCCATCAATGTCAGCTGGACCAAAAACGGCCATCCAGTGTCCACGGGGGTGTCGCTCAGTCGCTATTTTCCCAATAAATATCAAACCTTCCACCAGTTCTCAACTCTGGTGTTCACCCCGAGCGAGGGCGACATTTACAGCTGCACCGTGGAGCACTCGGCACTGGAGACACCCCAAACAAGAATCTGGGGTAAATATTTGGCCTTATGAATAAAAATAAAATCAAAAGATGTGTTTACTGTTGTAAGTAATGATAATGTTCTTGTTTTCCCCTTCTGCAGAAACAGAAATAATGAAAAACCATGAAAGTTTTGGACTGGATGTTTTCTGTGTAGCGGGCCTGACTCTGGGCCTGCTGGGAGTCACAACGGGAACATTTTTAATTGTCAAAGGACTTGAAAAAAAACAACTAATATCTCTAACTTAGAGAGATTATACGCATGAAAATCACACAAATAAACACAACAAAACTGGGGCACAAAGTTCATTCAATAAAGAATAATAAAGGTTAAAATTTAACTGTAATGTGTGTGTGTAGCAAGGGAGGGCCTCTGCTTTTACATTCAGTATGCACTCATTGCATCCAGTCTTTATTGTGAGAAGTGTTTCAGATTCACACAGAAAATTCAAAAGGCCATTTGACTTTTTATTTCTTCATTTATATTACTTTACTGCTGTTTTCTTTGGGCTGTTGCAGCACTTTCAGTGCAGTCATTCTCTGCAGTAGTAGCTCTGCAGTGTAGTGACTTACACATTCCCCTAACAAGCAGAAGATCTCTGGTTTGATCCTGGAATGAGACACAAATCCCTTGGGGGTTGTGTCAGGAAGGGTATAAAAGTTTGCCAAGTAAGAGATATGGAGCTATGCTTGAGACAAGAAAGCAATGAAAAGTAGCTTGTTATTATGAATTTTAAATAAAATGTGCTAAAACAGAGTCTCTAGGAAGCAACAGTAAAATGTAACAAGGTTTTCTCGAGTATTGAAGACTGGATTTCAATTCCTTTTTTGTATTATATGCACAATAAATATAGTTTGCCATAATTGGGCATAATTGTGACTAAACACCAACTGTATTGTTTATTTAACTTTGGTTGTTATTTAATCGTGTTTTCTGTACCAGCAAAATAAAGAAATCTTTGTTGAAGAAAAATGACTGTATCGTCTTTCAGTTCTTTATCTTTGGTAAATAAAGCTGTAAAACTCTGGTGACACATTAAACAAACACATTGGCCACTAAAAACGTATTTCCTGGTAAGCTGACAGCAATCGACAATGCAGGTATCAGCTGCCAGCCTGCAGGTGTTCAAATGAATGCAAAACAAACAAGTTTTATAAAATCAAATATAAATCTTTTCAGTGATTTACTTCCAACTTGAGCAATGTTTGTTTTGGGTTGTGTTTTTAATAATTCAAAAGAATCAGGGTAAATTCTGTGGATATTACATCAAAATGACAACTTGTTACAACAACGTTGCCTGTGTTTAAAAAAAGAAACAAACGTTACTGCCTGCACAAATCCGACAATCAAAGTAAATCATGTCCCACAGAGCACCACGCCTACTAAAAGCCCGCATAAAAAATGCTGTTGCTCAATCTGGTGATTTACTTCCTTCTGCTACAACATCAGACTGCTTCCTATTTTCATTCGTGATTTCTATTTTTTTTTTTTAAACTATGCATATTCACTGCACTTTACTGCTAACAAGTATGTTCCTCTTATTTTCAAGAGCAGGTAAGTAACTTCAATAAAACAGCTGTTTGTCTGTCTTACAGTAAAAATAAAAAAAGACCTTTGATTGATTTTTTTTTAAGTGAAATTAAACACAAGCGTTACCTTTAAGATTGTTGAACTGGAGCTTGTGTTGCGTGTCAGAAGATAAGAAACATGAGCATTTCCACATCAGCTAATTGTTTTCTTTGTGTTACAGATGCTTCCTTTGGTTACGGTTTGGTTCGTTGCCTGTTTACTTCCAAAGATGACGTTGTTTATCTGACACAGCTCTACTTTAACAAGGTGCTTATGGCTCAGTACAACAGCACTTTGGGGAAATATGTCGGCTACACAGAGAAAATGAAGGAAATTGCAGATGAACTCAACAAAAATGAACATTTCGTGGAACAAGAAAAAAAGAACGAACAGAAGTGCAGAGACAACATCCCGGCAGTGTTTAATGTGCTTTCAAGACCAGGTGAGTATAGAAAAACTCTGAAACTCTAATAATGTTTTAGATCACAGCAGCCATTGATAGTTACACTTCTTATTTCTGTGATATCAATAAAGCACTAGGTAACAGCTTGGTGCTCTACAGGGACTATCCCTAAAATGTTTTTGTAAGTACAGGTACATGAGAAAAAAATTGCTGGTGACGGAATCAGTGACTGAATCCTGTGACTGGCCACGTTTTTGAAAACTAGTGCTGCAGTGTTTTGCACTATTGCCTTATCATTACCTCCCTGTGTTCAGCTTCCTCACACAGTCCAAACTGATGAATTACCGATGAATAAAAAGCCCTTCTGATTTGTGCGTCATCTCTTATAAGTGTTAAAAGTGAAAACACTTCCATAAAGGAAAAACCCGTGTATGCTCAGTTATTGCTCTTCTGCCCTCTTGATGCATTTTAGGAATTAAGACGTCCCTCTGTTAACCTCGGTCACAGGCAGGAAGCTGGAGGCACAAAGTAGAGAAATGAGAAAAGCCTTGACTGCAGGTAAAAAGAGCAGAGGACACGAAAGAAAAAGCAGGTCCCAAAATAAAACAGTAGAAACAACAGAACTAACAGAGAATTTGTAACCAGGACACAAGGAGACAGAAAGTCAGTGAAAGTTAGAATAAAGATACCAAAAAACAGACAACCACTATTGTAGTGTTACTACAGGAGGGTTCAGAGTCACCTGATCCAGCCCGAATTATAAGCTTAATCAAAAAGAGGGTTTTCTGGGAATACTGTTAAATGTTTAATGCCATATGTCAGAACAGAGCCAGATTAAACTAGTGGGTGGGATCTTTTACATTTTGAGAGATTGAGTCAATTGAGTCTGCTAACAGGTTAAATGCAATTTTGAGGCTGTCATTTTCAGCTTATACATGGATATTAAAATGACCTACAATAATTATTTTATCAGAGCTGAGGAATAAATTAGAAAGTCTAAGAATTCAGCTAGGACCTCTGAGTAAGGGCCATGTGAATGACAGTTAGCAGCAAATAAAACAGTTTTTTGAGTTTTCTGATAGATTTCGTTTGAAAGCCTAACTCTTAGCGTTAGTTGCAAATCTGGATCTATGGTTAAAAAGCTTGAGTGCAAGATTGCTTCCACTCCTCCTCTTTGGCTTGTGCTTTGAGGATTCTGACAGCTAGTATGGCTCAGGGGATTGATTAATTAAAACTAACATAGTCATACTGCCGTAACCAAGTCTCTGTAATAAGAGCAAATCAATGAGTTTTTCAATTATTAAATAATTTACTCACAAGGGCTTAGAAGACAGAGACCTAATGTTTAATACTACATATTTAACTGTTTACTCTTTAGTGCATTTGAAGGTGCTTTGTTGTGCTTTCTTTGAGAATTTTTAAATTTAAATCTGATTTTTAGTTTGCTTTATGGTGGTCTGGGAGCACGCATCCTCTATTGGAATAAAGGATGAGAGGAAAAAAGAAGCTGCAGAGAAACATATAAGACTCATTACAGAAACCGTGTTATTGCTGCAATGCCTAATCAGTATTAACTGATGGTATATCATTTTATATTAAATAGTTCTGACTGTCTGTTCTTTCCACAAGTTGAGCCCACAGTGAAGCTGAGGTTAGTTGAGTCAGCAGAAAGCGAACATCCAGGCATGTTCATGTGCAGCGCGTACAACTTTTATCCCAAACAAATCAAACTGACGTGGCTGAGGGATGGAAAGGAGGCGACATCTGATGTAACGTCCACTGAGGAGCTACCCAATGGAAACTGGTTCTACCAGATTCACTCCTACCTGGAGATCACACCCAAACCCGGAGAGAGCATCAGCTGCATGGTGGAGCACGCCAGCCTCATGGAGCCCAAATTTTATGACTGGGGTAAGAGACTGAAAGGAGAAAAGCTTATTCCTGGACCTCATCCTGGTTTATGATATTGTTATTAAATAAGATGTATTAAATTCACAGTATGTAAATGTAAAATAATGATATATGTGCTTTCAGAACCAAAATCTGAGGCAGAGAAGAATAAGATTGCTATTGGTGTAGCAGGGCTGCTGCTGGGTTTGGTGTTTATACTCATTGGAGCTGTTTTCTACAAGTGGAACACTGCAAGTGAGAAAAATAACAAAAGTAACCTCCTTGAAGTCTGCATCTGTAACATGAGCACTCATATTAGTGAATTTAAGGACTAACTAGTTTACTTGCTCTGTAGGTAACAAGCTGAAAACTCCCAATTTCACTCAAACAGTCATGATTTCTACATCTAACTCTAGCGCACCTTGTAGCAGCTGCAATTTTAACACAATAATACAAAATTATTGTTATTTAAAATCAAAACATTTTAACTCTATCTTCTTTTTATTTGTTTAGGCCGGATTTTGGTGCCAACAAGTTAATCTCCCTGCTTGGAGGTACTGTCTGACGGTGGAATCATCTAAGAAAAAAACAATGGCAGCAAATGGAAAAAATTTAATTATTTAATCAGATGTTCAAACACAGATTGATATGCTGCATGTGTGTTGTGATATTAAGTGTATTACCAGTCTTTTTTTTAAGCTTGAAGGAAAAATATTTGAAAATTAAAAACATATGTGACTACATATCATTTTAAGTTTGCCAGTTGGGAAAAGATACTTATACTTTGTCCATTGAGACTGGAGAATTCAGAAATATTTAGCAAAAAGGAAATATATGACTTAAGAATTTCTTTTATAATAACTCACAACTAAATTAACACTAATAATTTAACTAATTTATTTAGATTTCTCAGAGTCTGGGCTGTAAATGTGACAGACATGCTGCTGTTTTCAAGGTCTACTTGATCATGAAATGTTTTATTAATATTACTGGAAATGTTAAAAATGTATAACTGGGGCTTGGATAAAAGAGCTATATTTTTTATTAATCTAGTCATTTAGTTATTCTAGCAAGCTGATTTATTTATAGACTTTATGTGAAACTGCAATATGTTCTTCATTTTCTTGTTCCAGCTGTTTTAACTTAAAGATTTTATGCTTTTCTTTGTCAAGTGTGAACTGGATACTTTTGTGTTCAATGTGTAGTCTAATCTTAGTTCCCTCGGGCCCAGTTGTTCAAAACTAATGTGGCAGGATAAAGATGATTTGATGTGAAATATCTAAATTAACCTGAACCCAGCAGGGGGCTGAATTCAGACTAGATTACAAAAGAAAAATTAAATACAAAAAACAACTGGTATACTGCATTTTTTTCACCTCTAATTGTAAATTTTTTTATTAAGTAGTATATTTACATAATGATTTATTTTCACACATTTATTTCATAATTGTATTGACGATGCCATCGTCATGATGAGTTTGACATATATAAAATATATGGTAAACTGAGCTGTGTGGTAAAGTCGTGATGTTAACTTTAAAAAGGTTATGAATTAAGCATTTCAAAGGGGATCACACTAGGTAATAGTTAAATCATTAAAAACTTAAATCTAGGCACATGACGTTAATGTTGGCTGCCATCTGCTGATCATTTTTTAGTTTAGTTCCACATATGAGGGGCCTGAAAGCTAAAGGCTCTTCCTCCCATTCTACTTTTAAATGCTTTAGAAACCACAAGAAAGCCTGCAATCAGAGAGTGAAGTCCTCTAAGGGGTGATATGGGATCATTAAGATAAGATGGGGCCTGATTGTTTAAGACCTTGTATGTGAGAAGCAGGATTTTTAATTTAATTCTGGATTTAACAGGGAGCCAATGAATGGCCACAGTTTTTGAGATGACTCTGGGATCAAAACATAAAATACTGCAAACTATTTAACTGACCATTACATTATTGTATTTTCTTTTTTTAAAAAACTATAGTGGAAATATGTTTTGGCCAGCTGCAGCTGTTGGGGGGAAGCATTCTAAATTTTGTGTTTTTGATCTCTCTTGCCTCACTAAAACATGTTTGTCCTACATTGGCCACTGTAGTTATAATTATGTACAGTTCTTGAATTGGGATGGGTAAGAAAGCAGAACTGACAGCAATCTGCTGACATCTAGTGGTTCCCGCTTGTTACACACTGTGTAACTTTAAAGACCTCACAGTAACATATTATTTTAACAGAGCCCATTGCTCTCAGACTACAGGAAAAACAGCTTCGTCAATTCAGTCATCTGATCTCAACCCAACAGAGCATGGCTTTTAGTTTTTGAAGACAAGACTCAAGGCAGAGAGACCCCCCCAGGCAAGTAACACTGAAAACAGCTGCAGTAAAGGCCTGGTTGAGCATCTCAAATGAAAGAAAACCCATTTGGTGATCTCTATTGGTTCTAGACTTCAAGCCTTCATTGATTGCAAAGGAATCATCCATGTACTAAATACTAACCATATATTTAAACAGATGTTAGTTTTTTCAGTTATCGTTATTGCTTGTTGAATTTAATCTGACAGTATGCTCGTCAATCACACCACAGTTAAAAAGCTGAGTCCTGTTGCAAAAATATTTACAACCTTACAACCAGAATATTACCAGTTTGTTCATTATTGTTTGTTTTTAAAATTATTACTTTTATAATTGCGTAGAAATCAGTGTGAGACAGAGACAGTAAGGCAGCTGTGAGGATGGCTTATGGTAAGAAGCTGGGCCTGCAGAGGCACTGTGATGCTTTGTGATGTTCTGCTAAGAAACCTTTAGTACCAACCTTCAGAAGCCAGACACTATGACGTAAACAGTGCAGTGTAATAAACAGTTATTAAAATCTTCTTTGCAGATGTTTATGAGGATGGAAATGCCTCGGGAATGTTTCAAAGTATGTTGTGGATTTTAGTGAGAAGCACTGAATGTAACTTCCTTCATTACCAAAGTAAATCCACAGGGACCTGCGAACCCTGCAGCTGTGACTGCGACACGTTGGTCCTGGCACACCAACTTCTGCTTTTCAATTTTATGCTACTTCTGTGTAGTCATTATAATGACACGTGTTACAAACACTGTAAGAAAGTTAGAAAGTTTTTAATCAGGCTGTGATGATTAAAAACACAGCCTGATTTTAAGTAAAGTATCACTTTACTTATATCAAGTAAAGTGATACTTATATCAAGTATCACTTTACTTGATATAAGTTAAGTAAAGTGAGCTTTTATTCCAAACGGTGAAAACACAAACAGAAGCGGAGATGGCCAGAACAGAACTAAGAGCGCCCTAAACTGGGATAACTAATAAAACAAACCAGAAACACGAAACGCAGGGGCAACACAGACCTTGATAAGCAGACGATCTGACAAAGAACAGAAGTAACCACACACTAAATATACACACAAGGTAACAAGGAAATGGCACACAGGAAAGACAATTAACATGGCAAAACAGGGAGAGCGCAAAACAGAACACACTGACATTAGACACGGATCTTCAAAGTAAAACAGGAAATACACAGACTGAACTCAGAGACACAGTACAGACAGAGAACAGAGGGAACATTGGGCAGACACTAAAGAGAGGGAGCACAGAACCAAAACCCTAAGAACAAGAAACTGATCAAAATACATCATCAGAATAAACTAGAACATAAGATAACAATAATAATAATAATGATAAACACAAATTGCTGGGTCAAATGACCCAGGACCATGACAATTACCGCATTACCTTGTGTAATTTCTCATATTGATGATGATGTACTTACGTACGTACTGACAGATTTAGAATGTCTCCTTTACAGCGGTCACCTAGGAAGGAAGGTATGATCAGTCTGTTATTTTCATTGACCTCACAGAGCTTAAATGTGTGCTCTTGTTTTGGACAAGTGTGGACTTTTCTGACAATGGCCACTTGCAGCTCACATATGAAGGGTCCTGTGGTCATAATCCTGAGGCTCAACAGCTCTGGCGCCTTCTTGCAAACTAAGAATGAGTTTCTGGCACTCCTTCAAACTTCACCTTCCAATGAGCGTCTTTTGATTTTTTCCATAGACAACCAAACACACGAGAGTTAAACAGAACGGCCTGTTTCAACAATGATATAAGTTAAGTAAATTCAAAGCTGAAGAGCTTTTTTTATTGATTATGAAAGACATGAGGTTGTATAAACAGTGCCCATGTATCTTATGATTAACCCAAGTCAAATATCTGGGGATCTGAGAACACAGAGAACAAATGTGGCATACATCACTGCAGAGTTAAGCAGAAAAAAGGTACATGATTCTTACTGCTGTGTTTATTTCGTTTATCTGTGGTGTAACATAACTGATAAGATATGATGGATCTTAGCTGCTTTTAAACCCATCACAGACCCCCTCGCCCCGAGAGCATCCATTACCCTGCTGAAGAAGTTGAGCTGGGAGTTAAAAATAGCCTGATCTGCTTTGTGAATAATTTCTACCCACTTCCATCAATTTCATCTAAGCCAAAAACGGCCAAAAACGGTTTGAGGGGGTATCCCTCAGTCAGTACTTTCCCAATAAAGATCAAACCATCTGCCAGTTTTCAACTGTGACGTTCACCTCAAGCAAGGGCGACATTTACAGCTGCATGGTGCAGCACTGGCGAGACCCCAAACAATAATCTGGTGTAAAAATTTAGTCTTATGAATAAAACAAAACTAAAAAGATGTTTTCAGATCATGAGGCGATCATGAGGCGAGCGTTCAACTTTTTAAATATTCTGCTAAATCTTTTGGTAGATTAGCAGAATATTTTTAAAAAGTATACTTTTTAAAAAAATAACAACGTTTTTATGCAAAGTTCTGAACATGGAATATTCGTTCGGTGCATATGCAGATATGCGGCATGGAAACGAATGCACCATGGAAACGAATGTTCCATGTTCCGAACTTTGACGAATGCCCATTGACTTTCATTACAG
>VURO01012439.1:14684-28767 GCA_015108175.1 Pelvicachromis taeniatus
TTATTCGGCCATCCTTGTGTGTTAATTAAAATTGCATTTGTCTCATTATTACTAAAAATATGCTTGCATGTCTGAGGGAATTATGTATTACAGTATATTATTTTAACACCAAAATATAGACGTCTTTGATTACTTTGATTCACAACAAGTGACAGTGAGGTCATAGTCAGTGATTTTTCTTCTTCGTTACTTCCTAAAAACAAAATATCACCAAACATTTTGTTTGTCTATGTTTAATATTTATATACTGTATTGAAATATAAAAGTTGTACCTGTCATGTAAATAATTGTCAAATCATTTCCAACAAGAAATCCAAGCGTTTAATGTTAAAATACAGCTTCCCAGTATCTCCTGCTACGCCAATGTTTCTAATCCTGTAAAAACTATAAAATGTTGCCAGTAAAGTAGATTAAAACAGACAAATTCATAATAGAAACACTAAAATTATCACTACAGCAGTGTTATTGGTGTATGTTGTACAGTGTTATCTGTACTCTTCGAAGATAAATTCAATTCTTGTTTATTTATCACAGCTCAGCTGTGATTTGGCCGATTTTCTAACACACATACATGCATCTCTGTTGTAAGGTGAACTTAAACAATCTTCTCAGCTGTGTAACTGGAACTCAGGATTAATTAGCAAAAATATTTCTAAAAATCAAACAAATCTATCCGGGGCTCAGAACTTTGTTAGTTTCTGGAGTTGTTATATATTCTTGTATCAAACCACCTCCTCCTTTTATCCTGCTGCTAACTGAGAACACTGTGTGTCTGAGATAATTACGTTTACCACATATTTCATGGTTTTTAAGTGAAATACACCCACTCTTGATGGAGGCATTTCTCATTGAGTAATGTTATGAGTTCTAAATATACAACACCTTTGCACTTAGTCCTATACTCAAGGACTGTACTTAAGGACACATTTAAACTATTTGTATATTTTCATGCCAAACTTGTTTGGACTTCTACTTCTCTGTCCATTTATTTGGCAGCTTTATTTTGGGAGTTGACATTTTCATCAACAGAAAATGCCTTCCCTGTGTCATCCTACTTGTGTACTTGTCAAGTCTTTGATCCTGTTATTAGTGTTTCCATTTTGTATTATATTTTATTGTGAGTCGTTTATCTGCTTTATCTTGCTCCCATCTTATTGTCTTTGATTTCAGTCCTTGAGGTAGTATCTGTAAAGCGTACCTGCTTGTTTTAGATGTCATTTTTGTTCGCTTGTGATGTTTATGTGGATTGACTTTTTGCTTTGCCTTGCCTTTTGGACTTTGTTTCATGGACTCTGCAAACAGACACAATAAACAGGCTCGTCGTTTGTTTAATCCTGCCTGCCTTCTGAGTCTGAGTTAGGGTCTTTAGCCTCCACACTGTGCACCAGCAAACTGCAAGCTTTTATAGAAGCGCTCGTGCTTGCTGATGATCAGTTAATTAAGTACACTTGATGAGCTGCACCTGGCTGCTACTTACATTCTTAATTCTTATGGAAGCAGTAAGCGTCCAATTCGTTTTTCAAACTTTCTTTCTCTAATGAGTGCATGTCTAAGGTTTAATATTAAGTTGCAACTTCGTTTCTTTTGTTGTTCTCCATAGTTCACCTCTGACGACACATAGGAGTGACCCTGCTGTTTGCACTGATGGGTCTAAGTCTGTCACGTTGGTTTTGCAGCAGGACAGCAGACAGGCGTCCCTTCTCATCATCAGCGTTCCTCCCACTGGCCGTCCCAACCTCCTCTCGCCTTGCGGTTACGCTGAACTCCCCTCCGGTTTCCCCAGGAGACAGTCGTTCACACTGGAGCACAGTCCACCGCTCTCTTCACTTCCAGTTGTCCCCCTGCAAACAGGAAGCGACCCGTTCACCCGCAGAGCTTAGCAGCGATGGTGTGAGGGCGGAAATGGGAGTGAAGAGCGGGCTTCATGTCTGGGAGGTGGTGTGGAGGCCCGAACACAGAGGGACTCATGCCGTCGTGGGCATTTCGAGGCAGGACTGTCCCCTGCAGTCCTCAGGGTACAATGTGCTGGTAGGGGCAGACTCACAGTCCTGGGGATGGGAGCTCAAAGCCAATCAGCTCTGGCACGGTGGGCAAACTCTGAAGCTTTACCCAGAAAATAGGAGGAGGAGGAGTCACTCTGAGGCAGCAGCCGATTCAAAGTCACAGTCCTCCTCTTCATCAAACGCAAAGATGGCACAAACACCTCTCCTCATTCCTGAGAGTGTCCTGCTGGTTCTGGATGCCGATGCCGGGACTCTGGGGTTTGTTGTCGATGGCAGCTTCCTTGGTGTAGCTTTTAAGGACCTCCCTCGAGATGTGGAGCTGTTCCCAGCAGTGAGCAGTGTGAGAGGAGGAGCCTGCATTCGACTGCACTACCTGAATGGTTCTACACGTGAGTGCCTCATTTATTTATTTGTCTTTGTACGAAGAAATATAAAGATAAAACACAGCCTTATACTAAACTATGTTGTTTCTGGCTTGTTCTCAGGAGATCCTCCATCCCTCATGGCTTTATGCAGACTGTCGATTCGTCAGAATTTAGGGCAGAAGAGGTTAAAACATATAGACAAATTGCCTCTACCCCCTTTTCTCCAGCGCTGCCTGGCTTCCAGTCATTAATCTTCCACAGAAACAGACAAGACGGATGCTTTTGTCAGTTACTGCAGTTTACCAAGGATCCATTCTCTTTTCTATAAAATACTGATGTAAATACTGTAAATCTTACATTATATGCACAGGTGTAATTATTTTTATCTTTTTTTTATTTTATTTTTATTTTTTTTTAAATGCGTATGTTTATAGATGTTTTTTAATATTTTTAAAAAGAAATTTGGGGGATTTAGGAGCAGTTCTGTTTGGTTCGGGTCTGGTTTGTTCTTTTGTGTTTAATAAATGAGCTGCTACAAGTGATTTCTATACTTTTCCTGTCCTTTCACAAACCACAAGGATGGCTTAACAGAGGTATAGAGGTTGTTGACAATAAAGCTCACATCCAAATAAGGAATATACAATTATTTGTATGAAAATACTGATGTTAATGTTTTCAACCAGCATAAGACACCAAGCACAATTGCAGGATAGATATACACTTACATGAAATCCTGTCTCGTAGGCTGGTGTACTTATTCCTGTATACTGTAATGTGCCTATACTTCCACACATTTATTTGTAGTTGTAATTTAGGTTATATTGTGACATTAACAATAGTACACCCTCTTTAATTCTAAGGTTTTATCAATGAGGACATACCAGGTTCTAATATTATTTAAATACAACCTCAGATAAACAACAGCACATAACATTTTATATCACGTCATTACGTAACAAAAACTAGACCACAACACAGAAGCAGTGTGTGAAAAACTAAGCACAGCCCACGATTCAGTTGCTTATAAAACCACCTTTAGCAGCAATAACTTGAAGTAATGGTTTTCTGTATGACTTCATCAGCCTCTCGCATCATTCTGGAGGAATTTGGGAACTTACAGCATTGTGTCACAGCTCTCCTAAGGTCCCAGCACAGCATTTGAATCAGGTTTCTAAATGTGTCATAAACATTATCATTTAACATCCTGAGGCCTGTAGAGTTTGAAAGGTAGCTCTTGGGTTTTATGGTCTGACCTTGGGGTTAATTTCCTGGGAAATCAAGTCCTGTGAAGATTGGCAACTATCTTCAGTGTTTCCCATTTGTGAATAATCTTCCTCACTGTAAAAAAAAAAAAAAAAGGACTTTAGATTGTTTGGAAATTACCTTAAAACCCAACCCACATTGATGGGCAGCACCAGTTGCTTCTTTAAGAGGATTGCTGATGTGTTTCCTCCCTGACACACACCCAAATTCTCCAGACCAGGAAACTGCCAAAAATCAAGCTTTTATAGAGGTTCTCACACTTCCTGATGATCAGTTAATCAGTCACCTGGCTGCTTTGTACTTATTTTTTCACACACTTCTTTATTTTGGCTTTGTTTTTGTTAAATAATTAATCACACAATGTAATATGTTGTGTGTTGTTGCTCACCTGCTAGGAACCAGATGCTCCCTCTGCAGGTGTCAGACAAACTATTTGAAGTTTGATAATCCTGCTAATCAATGCTGGAATGCAGGACATTTTTAAGTCCTTATAATACAGACACAGACACCTCCTCTCCATACACTTAATCCACAACAAAGTTGTATTTACACTCCAACCATCAACCACCACATACCTCTGTTACAGAGAGACAGATAGTCAAGTCAAGTCAGATAGGTAGACACACAACTAGCATAACAAATAGATGAGCTTTAATTATAATTCAAGGGATAAAGCAAAATAAATAAATGTGAACTACCCTAGACTGTATTTTTAGCAAAGGAGTAAATGAAAAAAAAGTTTCATATGTTAAAAGAGCTTTTTGAACTAATTAATTGTACAGAACTAAGAGAGAGAGAGAGAGCGAGAGAGAGAGAGATGTGGATTTTATGGCAACCGGGAAGGCAAGGTTGAGCACGAAGGTGAGCACTGTTAAAGCTAAGTTATTTTATCAGCCTCATTTCTGTTATAAGCTGAACTCTATCAGTTATATAAAAAATTGATAGACAGAAAAAGTGGCAGTAGTCTAAAAACATACATTTAATTATATAGCAGGTTTCTAAATAAGAATAGAAGTAAGTTATAGTTAACTTAAACGAGCTAGCTTACATCATTAGCCCAGCAAGCTAACTGGAGCTACAAAAATGTCAATTATTATCATAACAATGTCTGTAATATCAATTCCATGTGTTGTTTTTATCTTTAAAGGACCCCATAGTAAGTTTCAACTAAGTATTTTTGTCTGACTTGCGGTTTAGCTGTTTTAGGAAGCCATGGTGTTCTTTAAGCATCAGTAGTAGTAAGCTGTTTTCAGTGAAAAACCTCTAAAAAGCCACGTTATACTCCCTGCTCAGCACTAAAGTGCAAGGCAGACAGTCGTGGACAGCCTGTTAATGAGAGTGGCTCATTTAGCAGTTAAATTGCTCTATCTTTCCCTAAGGAGACAGAGAAGAAGAAAAAACAGATAAAACACAATGGATATTGGATTTCCCGGGTGACTCCAAATTACTTTAATCTGAGTTGTCCTTGTAGAATTAATTATTCATGGCAGCAGCTCTGGATAATCTCAGAGGAGGAGGTGTGGTTTTCGGTCCTTCTGGCATTAGTTTTGATGAAGAAGATGAGGAAGACTCTCCTGCAGTAAGCTCTGATTGTCACATTCACCAACTGCACTCATTTAAAGTTATATGAGAGTTTGACGGCAGCCAAACTTGCATGTCTGTTTTCCAGGTTTTACTAAGTGTTTTGGTCCAGCATGGGCAGGTGGGCCTCTGCTTCTATGACAGCCAGGACTCATCTTTACACTATATGGTGGACACGCCTGACAACCCAGAGCTCCACCTGCTGGTCAGAGGTAAGCAATGCACCTGTATGAGGCAAGTATTGTAGAATGGATACACTTATCTTCACACAATGTGTGAAGTATGTGTTAAAACAGCACTTGTGTTGCCACAAACCCTCTTTTTCCCTGTTTTGCAGTCATTCAGGAGGTTAGTCCCCATGTAATTATCACCAGTGCAAAGCAGGAGCGCTCCATGACTCTCTTTTTGCAACAACTAGGTGAGCTTTGGGAGATGATACTTATCTTACCATTAAAGAGGGAGAACAGAAAGACCTTTTAGACAGTGTCCTTTACACGTGATGTGGTACATGTAGTCAGGGTCAAGGTAATGAGGTTGGGGCGTGTCTGACACTGAAACCAGTTTGTGTGGTAAGTCAGTGGTGCAGTTTTTAAACATTGTGTTCCTGGGATGGCTGTGGCTCTACCAATTGGAAGGTCGCGGTTTGATCCTCGGCTCCTCCAGTATGCATATCAAAGTATCCTTGGGCAAGACACCGAACCCATGACAATGTGAGTGTTGTAAGGCTTGCACTAATGAAATACTTTGAGTGCTCAAACAGAATAAAAAAAGTTCTATATAAGTGCCAACCCTAACCAAAGTACCCAAATGGCAAGCCAGACTTTCAAAGCACACTTGTATTCATATATGTGGTAAACAGCCTCCATGTCATGTTTTGAATATTCTGTCAAAGCAAGGCAGTTTTAACGACATATTTTCACAGTCACAACCTAGCACGACATCTATTTTACATTCTTCTGTGGTTTACACCACATCGCCAACAAATGTTATCCTGCTCTCTATTAGTTAGACACTTTGAAGTCTGCTAATGTAGTCGCACTGACGAAATCGCTTCTCAAAAACAGGTCATTATGGTAAACAGAACAAAACCCAAAAATGTTTTCAGCAACCCAGATTTTCATTACTTCTTATTCTTGATAAACAAAAAGTGTTCATCCATTTTCTGCTTGCAAAAATATAAACAAAACCAAGTGATTGGATTGATTCAGACCGAACAGCAAAAGCTGGCTAAAGTGAACCTTCTGATTAAATGACCCGAGTCAAATTAGTAGCCCCACTGCTCACCCTAGTGGTGAGTTTGTGGCTTAAGTTTAATTCATTACCTTTACAGTTCTAATAATAAAGTCTGGTTGACATAAAATTCCAAGTCACAACATTTTTGAGCTCCTGGTTAATGTAATGTTTTATGTAGTTCTTACTGTGTTCACTAAAGTGACATACTGTGAAACATTTTTTCTAAACTACTCTCTGTTGCTTCTCAGGTTCAAACTCACACTACAGACCAGAGGTGGTCATGTATCCATATGTCGACTTTGGTAAACACATTCTTGTAATACTCTCTTTTTCAATCGTTCAGAAGAAATTTAGCATGAAATTGCAAAGTTTTCCAGCTTCATTTCTCATCAATGTTGAAGGTCTAGAGGTCAGCAAGCAAAGGTTGCTATCTTCCCATCTGCCTTTCCTCCCCGCCTGCATTTCTGAGAGAGACAAAATGTCCTACCTCTCCTCCTGTATCTCCTTTGACTCGTCCCTGATGGTGAGCCAGCTGTCTACATCTAATATTATCCTATCCATCAGTTCATGGTTCTGCAGGAGATGATCATTTTCTCGTGTGTGTGTGTGTGTGTACATCTGTGGGATAGCTGAGGGCAGTGGGTGCCCTGCTGAAATGTCTGGACAGGAGGAGAGTGGGAGTGGAGTTGGAAGACAGCAGTGTTGGAGTACCCATCCTGCAGTTTCACGCCTACACACTGTGAGACTTGCATAAATGTAGCACTCACACACACACGCACACACAGAGGACTGTGATTACACATTATAATGAGAACCCTGAAACATTTTTTTCAGCAAAGTGTGAAATTTCATTGGCCTGTTTTTAGTCGGTCAGACGTGCTGCAGAAGCATGAAGTTATTCAACTGTGTTTTAATAGCACAAGTACATCTCCTTCCTGCCTATTTAGCAAACCAGACCAATCTAACGCCATTCAGAAGTATTCATGAATAAAAAATGTTGCTTCTCTTTTTCTTCTCATTATAGCAAAGGAGTGGTTTACATTGACCCAGACACTTACGGGTAAGTGTATATACCGTCTTTGTCCAACGTTGGCCCTAAAAGCTGTTACTGATCTAAAATTTTCATAAATTGTTCTTTGTAGAACAACTGAGCCTACCAAGCAACTGCTCAGTTGAAATCAGATTTACTTTTTTTCTTTTGCTTTGATCTGTTCTGAAATTGTTTTACAGTTTTTGAAATTTCAGCTTTGTGTTGTGACTGCATATGTTTTGTTGTCACTTTTGTTGTTTTGAATATACTTTATCAAAATTCAGCAAAATATGGAAACTCCCCAAATGTTTTATCATATGGTATTAAGAGAGGCCAAACACAGGACACAGAAGCAAACGTCAAACACTAAAGCATAAAGAATGAAAAGAAAAGCACAATAGGACTACACAGTCACGAGCCTAATGAGTTCACTGTACTCATATGGCGCCCAAAGTCTCTATATGTCAATCCAGTAGCGCAACTTTGGGATGTGATGAAATGGAATAATCACATCATGTGTAGCTGACAAATTTCCAGAAACTGCGTGAGGCTGTCATGTTTATAAGGACCAAAATCTCTAAGGAATGTTTTCAGCACCTTTTTGAATCTATGTCACAAAGAATTAATGTAGCTCTGAATGGGAAAACTATAATTAATGAAGTAGCTGTTGAGTCTAATATACACAAAGGGCTGATTGTACAATGGTACACAGGAAGAGTAGTCAATCACAATGAAACGCAATAACAAAATAAGTCAGGAAGTGGAAAACAAGGTAGAAAAATGTGCAAACACGCAGACAAGATAAAGGGAGGCAACAGCAGGGACACTGGCAACACACAAAGGAATAACAGTAAAATAAAAGTTCACCAACAACGTTACAAGAAAACGGGAAAATTACAGGTTTTATTTTTGTTCCAGTGTTCTGCAGATCTTCAAATCAGAACTTCACCCATCAGTCTACAAGCTGCATTCAGGTGAAAAGGAGGGACTCAGTCTCTATGGTATGTATACTAGCTATAGCATTATCACTCTTTCTTATCCAGTTGTGTTTACACAGAATATTGTGTGTGTCACAGGGATCCTGAACCGCTGCAGGTGCAAGTTTGGCTCCAAGCTGCTACGGTGAGAAAGTACAATTACACACATACACAATAAATTATTGATGAGCAGAGAATACCTTCTTTTGCTAATATAAAGGTAGTTTTGGCTTACAGCAGTATAAGCAAAATTAAATGTTCTAGCAGCAAACAAAAACACGATTTGATTAGCAAATAAAATTGTGGAAAAACATAAAATCCTACACAGTTACAAACACTATCAAAGCAACAAAAAATAAACAGTCAATTTTCTTTCATGCATTTGACTGCAAGGTATGTAATTTGAGTTTGTATAAAGCAGATTTTATTTATAGACAAGTATTTGTTTTTTTTTTTTACTAGTATGATAATGCTGCATTTTTGTAGTATTGAATGTTGATGGTAAAACACTTTATTTTTAGCATAGTGTGGTTTCTTGAGGGTTGCTTGTTCGTACCACTCCTGTAGCATCTTGTCTTCTGTCAGTCAGTGGTTTCTGCGGCCTACACAGGACCTGAAGGTGTTACAAAGGAGGCAGGAAGTGATACGTTTCTTCACGTCTCCTCGGAACTCGGACCTCCTGAGAACCCTGCAGTCATCACTACGCAACATCAGAAACATACCTGTAACAAGTCTATCATTTCAAACTGAATTAAACCCTTACCTATGGACTCATCACGTGAGCACTGATATGACAACCACCTAAATCCAGGTTATGTCTGTGTGCTGTAGACTCTTCTAAGGCGGATGACTCTCTCTCACACCAAAGTCACTGACTGGCAGAGCCTCTATAAGGTCGGAGCTACAGGACACTTTCACTAAGCACATCTTTTCCATGTGACAGGTTCTGTTAAATGTTCAGCAAAGTTTGTGTTTGTCAGACGGTGTACAGCGCAGTGTGTATCAGGGACACAACACGTCACCTGCCTCAGTCCATTCAGCTGTTTTGTGATATCAGTGAAGGGTTCTCTGATGATCTCAACTATATCACCTCCCTCATCAGCAGAGTTGTGAGTTCCTCCATAAAATCACACCTATTGTCTTAATCACATTTGGCGCCTTTGTTAAGTGTTAATAGATTTCTGATGTGTGATGTAGGTGGATTTTGAAGCCAGCTTGGCGGAGAACCGCTTCACAGTCAAACCGAATGTGGATCCTGCCATTGATGAGAGTAAATGCCTGTTTTAGTTGTAAGCCCATGTAGACTTTGCATGACGGTTGACCTAAACCCATAATTACGCTCTCTCTCTTCCAGAGAAAAGGAGGATGACGGGGCTTTCTGACTTCCTGACAGATGTTGCCAGAAGAGAGCTTGAACACCTGGATGCTCGAATCCCATCCTGCTGTGTCATCTACATCCCTCTGGTCCGAGATTTAATTCTGACACACACAAAGCTTTCTCAAAACTTTTTTTTTTTTTTTTTACAAATTCGTCTTTCATGGAGCACTGCAAAAAAGTATTTCCCCCTTCCTGACGTCTTATTTTTGTCACATTTACATGTTTCAAATGATCAAACAAATTTCGATATTAGACAAAGATAAACAGTAAATACAAAACACAATTTTTAAATAATGATTTCATTTATTAAGGGAACAAACCTACCAGGTTCTGTGTGAAAAAGTAATTGCCCCCTAAATCTAATAACTGGTGTGTGGTGCCCTTGGCAGCAAGAACTGCAATCAAGTGTTTGCATTAACTGACAGTGAGTCTTTCACATCACCGGGGGGGTAATTTTGGCCAACTATTCTTTGATAAATTATGTTAATTCAGCCACATTAGAGGTGTTTTGAGCAAAAACAACCTTTTTAACATCCAGGTTCTGAAGCAGCAAAGCAGCCCAAGACCATTACACTCCCACTAACATGTTTGACTGTTGGTATGATGTTTTCTTTTAATGAAATACTGTTTTAATTTCACACTAGATGTAATGGGACTAAAAACTTCTAAAAAGTTCACTTTTTTTTCTTATACTTTTATTAATCCTGTAGAAAATTAGTCCCGTGCACCTACCGTGGTATCTCCTCTCCTCCACTGTTTTTCTCATCAGTCCACAGAATATTTTTCCAAAAGTCTCGGGGCTCATCAAGATTTTTTTTGGCAAATGTGAGATGAGCCTTTTTGATCTTTTTGTTGAGCAGGGGCATTCAATGCCGTTTTTGTCCAGTCTCTTTCTTATTGTTCAAACTTTTACTTTAACCGAGGTATGTGAGTAAAAGTTGTTCTGGGTTCTTTTGTGACCTCCTTGATGAGTTGCCGACGTGCTCTTGAAGCAATTTTGGTAGGACGGCCACTCCTGGGAAGGTTTAGCACTTTTAATCTGTGGTTAATGGCTCTCATTGTGGTTCGCAGGAGTCCTAATCTCTAATCTAAAATCTAAATATCTCTAAAGATATTAATCTCTGACTAATATCTAAAAATGGCTTTGTAACCCTTTCCAGACAGATAGATATCAATGACTTTGTTTCTCAGCTGTTTCTTTAGATTTTGTTGTTATGTGTTCCTTTTTGAGATCTTTTAGCCTACTTCACTTTGTAAAACACGTTCTATTTTAGTGATTTCTTTATTCAGCAGGTCTAATTTTAATTTATTGACATTAACTTTGTTTAATATTAAAATTTGCGTAATGATCTGAAACACGTAACTGTGAGAATTATAGCAAAAAAACCCTTAGATTTTTTTCTGCTTCCTAAGAAGGGGGTGGATGCGTTTTCACAGCACTGTATACTGCAGTATTTCTTTGATTTATTAATGATCAGATATTGAAGAAAGTGTTACTCTGGACCACCATGTGTATATATCTCAGTACCTTTTATGTGTGAAACTCTCTGTACAGATTGGATTCCTGCTGTCTGTGCCTCGACTGCCTAGTATGGTAGAGAAAAAGGATTTTGAGATGGAGGGACTTGATTTTGTTGTACGTTCATGATTGTATCTAACGATTATATTGTTTAAACACTTTTGTGGCGTTTATTCCATATATACAGTGTATGAATTTTTTCTATATGTCTGTGTGTGGGCTAGTTTCTTTCAGACGACCGGCTCCACTACCGCAGCCAGAGAACCAGGGAGCTCGATGAGCTCCTCGGAGACTTGCACTGCATCATTAGAGGTCTTTTACTTTCACCCGCAGAACAGTCACATCACAGGCGTGTTTCTGACATTTTTATGAGGCGATTTTCGAGATACTACCTTGATCACAAACCTTCTGTTTATCAGACATGGAGACGGCAGTCATGACACATTTGCAGAGTGCAGTCCTTGAAAGGAGCGATTCCCTCTATAAGGTTCGTGTTCATCACTATGTATATGGAGAATTTAGGGTTTAACACATGACTCCCACTCTGTTTAAGTGATTGTTGGCATCAAAGTGATGCTTTTGATGTGTGTCGGTGGGTTTTGTTGTGATTAACTGTGTGCTTCCTATGGCTGGATTGAGTTGTTTACTTTGATTATGAAACAGGCCCTGATCCCAATACAAGTTATTTTTTAACTGCTGTGATACTTGTCTATTGATGTATAAGTGCTGCACTATCTGACTGCTTCTATTCTAAACAATATTATTTTTGAGGGTACCACGAGCATTGAGAACAAATGTATTTGTGGTCAAAATGTAACCCTAATAACTTTTAATCATATTGCAACTTGGTCATTTAAAAGAAATACTAGCACAGTCTGCTTTGTTGACCACTTGTGTTCAAAAGCATATATCGTATCATATCATAGCATATTTTACCCAAAATGTGATATAAATTTGTAAATAAAAACCTTCTCTCTAAACTGTAGGTAGGTAGGAAGGACTGTTGGAATCTAATAGCTCTTCTGTTCAGGATATTAAAGGAGTTTATACATTTTATAGGTTCTTGACCTCGCTGCTGAGCTAGACTGTCTGATGGCAATGAGCAGCGCCTCCCAGGAGTACAATTACACCTCGCCCAAGCTAGCCAGCAACAGGAAGATAACGATCACACAGGGCAGGTAAGCGCTGACACACAAGGGGAAAATTGTTACTGCAGTACAAGAGTGTACATTTTGGTATTTACTGTTTTGTTGTTGTTTTTGCCCAGGCACCCGCTGTTGGAACTGTGCTCTCCTGTGTTTGTGGCCAACTCCTTCCAAAGCTCTGAGTCAGAGGGCAGAGTCAAAATAATCACCGGACCCAACTCATCTGGAAAGAGCATCTACCTCAAACAGGTAGAGCTGTCTGTTTCTGACAAGTACAAGGAAATCTAATACTAATCATTTCAAAAACATACAGAATAATCAACTTACTCACTTTTTATGTCAGCTGCTGCATCAACAACACTTTTAATGTGTCTGTATACCACTGTGTTCCTGCCTAAGTCCGCTGTCACTTTACCTGCTGATGTTTCTGTGTACATTCTCATCCAAGTAATGGTAGTCTTAACCGCCTGACTTTGGAAGTCATCCTAGTTGTTGACCCACGCTGTCATTATGTGGGTTGTTGTGGTCTCCCTCCCCTTACCCACAATTAGTCACAATTAATAGCATCCCCTCCCTGAGCCTGGTGCTGCCAGTGATTTCTTCCTGATAAAAGGGAGTTTTCCCTTTCCACTGTCACCAGGTGCGTGTTCATAGGGATTGTCTGACTGCTGGGGTTTTCTCTGTTTTACCGTACAGTATAAAACGCCTTGAGGCAAATGCTGTTGTGATTTGGAACTATATAAATAAAAATGAATTGAACTGAATTTCTTTTTATTTTGCTCTTCTTTTGTGACCCCAAGTGATGAGCTTCTATGAGCCAAGTAGCCAAACGAGAGGTTTAAAAATAATGATAATAAGAAGGATTTTTAAAAGGAGGAGACATTCAAGAGACAAAAAAAATCATCAGTATCACTGCACATAATTTGCCTTTTTTTTCTCAGCAGCTGCATTTGCACCTTAGACAAGATGCACAACATTTATCTATTTTCTTTTCACGCTATTTGTACTTTATTAGTTATTTAATCAGACATTGCTCTGAAATTTACAACATCTGAAAAATAATTTAGATTTCCATAATAACAAAGTTATTGAAACTTAATGCTTAACCTGCCTCCTATTTTCATTTTGGCAGGTGGGTCTGATTGTGTTCATGGCTCTGATTGGCTCAGACGTGCCGGCAAAGGAGGCAGAGATTGGTCTGGTGGACGGGATCTTTACGCGCATGCAGAGCAGAGAGTCCGTGTCTGTGGGCCTTAGCACCTTCATGATAGACCTCAACCAGGTATTTTTCATTTGCACATGAGTGTTTCATGCCGTGACATGTTAAGGTCCTGTTTTTGTGTGTGTGTGTGTGTGTGTGTGTGTGTGTGTGTGTGTGTGTGTGTGTGTGTGTGTGTGTGTGTGTGTGTGTGTGTGTGTGTGTGTGTGTGTGTGTGTGTGTGTGTGTGTGTGTGTGTGTGTGTGTGTGTGTGTGTGGGTGTGTTTGTGTGTGTGTGTGTGTGTGTGTGTGTGTGTGTGTGTGTGTGTGTGTGTGTGTGTGTGTGTGTGTGTGTGTGTGTGTGTTGGCCTTGAGCAGTTTCTACATGTCA
>VURO01012439.1:49771-60486 GCA_015108175.1 Pelvicachromis taeniatus
ACACTGACACAAGTACAATAAACAAGTATCTGTCTGTCTTTCTCTCTCTCACACACACACACACACACACACACACACACACACACACACACACACACACACACACACACACACACACACACACACACACACACACACTTAATAAAACTATGCAAACAACCATCCATTCTGAATTCATTATACATTCCTCTTAATGCCTTATCCAAGTAAAATAAAGGCAGAGATCAAGTGTGCTGACTCATCTGTTGAAATTAGAAATCTGGCAACCTCACCCTCAGCACCAAGCAGGGCAGACAAGGACAGTCTGTGTGTCTGTGTGAGTGTGAGAGAGAGTCGTAAAATGTGTCACACCATTAGGATATTGTAGTGGGTGTCCAGTTTTTTGACACCACCCGACAGGATGCAGATCTGGGCAGTCGGTTTCCACCCAATAGTCGTACTCTGAACTCCAGCCATCAAAGTGGATCTGCAGAAGAAGAGGGAAGGGGGTAAAACAGGAATTTAAACAAAGGCTGAGCCCAGAGAAAATCAAAAAGTGTTGCGATGAGGAGACACCTCCCACCTTTAGTCTGTGGTCCTCTGTGTCTGCTATAGTGGTAACACGAATGAGCATGGGATTCCTCTTATCAACAGCTTCTACTTTCATCCCAACCTGGAAACCGTGCAGAGGTCGCTGGAAACACAGAATCACACGGCTGTATTTAGACTACTGTAGCACAGCACTGTAAATATCGGCGTACTCGTATACCGTACCAGTTTGAAAGCTCGTGCAGGAGCTACTTGTGTCCCCGTCTCTTCCAGGTATTTCTCCCATGAGAAACTCTTTGGTTCCTTATATTCTAAGGAGAGGCGATAAAGAGACATTAGGTGCAGTTGATACTGCAGACAGATGCCATGTAAACAAAGCTATTTCTACAGGTGTGACAACAACATCCAGCAGGTTAAAAATAGGTAGGCATCTACAGAAATGACAGCTCACCATTAATGCACTTAGCATGAGCACACTTACTTTCTACAGAATAATTCATCTGTGACTTTATTATCAGATTTTACATGAGTTGGGTCCTACAGTATATTACATTCCTTCTGACCCACATTGTGTTGGTCTGTCTTACCAGCTGGAGTAGTGAGTGTTAGCTGAGCCTCTTCACAGTAACCCACAGGGTGGATGTATGGGCTGCTGGCATCACACCTTCAAACAAACACAAGTAAATGGGTGAATGATAACACCAGGGGTTTAGAAAGAAAAATTCACTAATAAAAAGGTTCAGAAACTCTGTAGTTACTACGTTAGTCCGTTTATTTAAAATACAGTGGCATGCTGTCTTCAGTAGACAGGCACTAAATTAGCACTGCTTTCACACGGATTCAAATCTCCAGCTGCCCTCAAGGCAGACGGGCGAACATCTCTGGGTAATAATCTCTCACCAGTAATCATGTGTGTCATCCCAGTTGTCAAAATGAATGAGCAGGCGGTTGTCGACGACGGCAGCAATTGTTGCTACACAGATCAAAGCAGGATTCTTCCTGTCAACCGCCTCCAGTTTCATCCCAGCTCTAAACCCGGACGGAGTCACGGACTAAAAACAAACAAACAAAAAGACAATACGCTTTTAGCCAATTTAGCTACATGGAGCCGATAAAATCCACTGAATCACAAAACCATCTGACAGCTTCAGACGTGTCTAACACTCACTGTGTTGAGGCTCTTAAAAAGGTGTTTCGGGGCCAGCTGACCCCTGCAGTTCTTCACGTACGTGCTCCAGTTGAACTCTCCATCCTTACAGCCTGCAACACGACACAGCCCAGTCAGCTGAGTTGTGACCCAACTTTGTTTAAAACAAAAATAAAAATTCTACCTTGAATTTCACGTCTATTGGTGGTATTCTTGTTACCTTTAGGCAACAATAACTTGTGTCCGTTCTTCTCACACCAGCCGGCTGGTTTAAGATCCCACGAATCGGCATTAGCCCAGAAGTCATAACATTCTGGATATCCGTCAAAGTGGAGCCTCACCCTGTATCCTTGGATCTGGGATGCAAAGAAGAGGCAGCCGCCCATGAGTGAAAGTCTTTATCTAGAAAAATGTTATGACGTATATGTTCCATAGCCGAGCATTAGCATTCACACCTCTGCAACACTGAGCACACAGAACAGAGAAGGGTGAGCCGGGTCAAGTCCCTCCAGCTTCATCCCCACCTTAAAACTGTTCCTGCTTTGTGGAAACGACTGGTGCTGCAAAAATAATAACAGCACAGGTCAGATAATCAAGACTGGGTTAATACTTAACGGCATTAAACTGGCAGGTATATGCAGGTTTTTACCTCTTTGAAAAGTTTAACTGGAGCAGCAACGGCTCTCTCCTCTTCGAGGTAAGAAGGCCAGCTCCATGCCCGTTTCTTATTGGTTGGGGCAGCCACTAAAGGTTGGGTGAACAAACAGTGACATATTATGTGCTGTATTAAGTGTATGACAATGACACACAATGTGTATAAAAACATGGATGTATTCAAGCCAGTCTGACAATTTTCTTTCTATCAAAAGTGTCTACACAAAAATTGGCAAAAACAGCATGCTCATAAAATTGGTTTAAGTCTAACCAAATAAATAAAAACTCATTCTTCATTCCTGCTTTCTCTGAGAAATAACATTGCCTATAGGTTTTATGAATTGGAAGATAATCAGAAAATCTGACAATCAAATCAGAGAACAGTCTTGAAAGCTGAGAATGTATCACCAGATAAACAACACAACAATAAACTGATGTATGGCATTAACAGATTCTAATAATGCTTAGAGTTTCATCATACCGAGCTTGGCAATTTTGGCTCCTCTCCTGCCCTTTGTAGCTTTAGCCTTTTCCTACAGGAAAAAAAGCAGAATGGGCAAAATGTGTTACACAGGACTATCACAACTCTTCTGATCCTGTAAGATGAGAGGAAACTTATGCCTGAACATCTGAGTGTTATGTAGCTCTGAAGGTGACCAACGAACACAAGTGTTGATGGTATATTCCTCACCTCTGGTTCTTCTTGGTTTTCTTCCTCTTCATCACCAGAGTCCATGTAGATCTTCCTCTTTTTGCGCACACGTTTGCCAAGTCTCTCTCCTTCTACTGCTGGACCCTCCCGTGCTTCTCCGGGAGACGATCTTCACAAACAGAAAGAAGGTCCAAATGTAGCAAAATATTAAGTTAATCTAAAAAATGAAAAAAAAAAATAAAAATTGGGAGAAAGCATTATTAGAGATAAAAGAGGTGTGATTTTACCTGCCACTGGAAGGCTGGGCACAAGCTGAGCAGTAGAATCTCCCCTGCAGAGGGGCATCCCCAGGAACACGGCCACCGCAGGCCCGGCACCTTGACAGCTCCCCATTTGAGCCCAAGTCTGCACTAGAACCAACTTCAACACTGGGACCAACCTCCACACTGGGGCCCTCCATACTGGGGCCCTCCTCTAAAGACAAAAGCACAGGACCAGGAGCTAAAGGACGGAGGAGAAAGAAGGGCTGAAACTGAGGCCGATCACTCTACAAAGCGTAGCGTAGAGTTTAAAAACCAAACAGTGAAAGTCTTCATTATAACAATAACAATCATGTGCCATCGTACCTTTAACTTGGGACAATCCTGGTTTACACTGATTGGCTGACGCTTTGCCTGTCCCTATCTGTGATTGGCCCTCAGGTGGAGGGGTGGGCGTGTGAGATGGTGCGGGGTCCAAGGTCTCACTGTTAGGCTCTGCCTCCTGCCCTTTGACCTCTAAATCTGTGACAATCTCAAGAGTCCCAAACTCTGTCATGCGGAACTGAAAAAAAAGAGAGACATTCCTATCAGCCAAGTTGGTGTGCCACAATGGTCCTGATTATGAGATCAGCTTGAGAAACAGCTACACATATAGCCTCCTCCCCTATAAACAGATATTTGCACAAGCAAGAAAGAACCTGGACCGAAAAAACAACAACAACAAAAAAAATCTCTTTTGTACCCTGATATCACTGCCTGGCAGCGTTGCAATACCATCCTTCCAGTCTAGGGCATCCATCATGTCAAATTCAGCTCCCTGGGAGGGGCCATCACTGGGTGGAGTGTCAGTCATTCCCACTCCGCTGATATGACCAACCTGCAAAGAGTCACATGGAAAGGCATGGTATTATGTGCACAGTCTGAACCTCTGACTTTTACGCTTCTGTTTTCCAGGCCTATTGTTTCCCTGTGCATGACAACTGCAGTGAGGCAGGCGGTCCTCTACGGCTTCATCAGCGAACTGATTCCGATCACAAATGCAGTTTTTTATTCCTCCCTGCACTTGTAAACAGCTCTGCGCAGCATCACCACTAGATGGCGACTGCGCGCTGGCGTGTAGGATACACCATGCACTTCGATTTCAGACAAAACAGTCAATAATAATATTGTTTTGCCGGCCAACTATCAGAGAAATGCGAGCACAAACGACCCTATTAGGCCAAACCTTCCTCCAGATCACTGACAAAGAAGAGGAAAGACGTCTCAACTTTATGTTAACCAGACAAGTTCGTCTTTTCCTTGTTTTAACAGTATCTCTTAAAACCGACTGCTTGCCTGGTTAGGAGCAAGTGAGGGGCTCATTTGTTTATCAGCTGTCAGGGGAACACTGTTTTCTGCACTCACTGGCCAAACTTAAAAACGTCTTTATCCGCTTAATAATACGATATAACGTTTTAGTCCCGACGCATGTTCAACACTGAATTAAGGTTATATTTTCTGCTTGCATCGTGGTCACAACCGTGTCAAAAGTAAATAACAATCAGAGCTCTTGGATCTCGGTCAAGTTAGACTTTGCATCCCATGCCTCAGTTTTATTCTAGCCATAAATAAAGTGTATGTAAGAGCGCCCATGATTAGCATTCGTCTTATACAAAATGGCGGAGCATAGGAAGAGGCCACCAACACGTTTAAACTATGTTAATTACTCAAGTTACCATTTTAAACAAATGCCGCAAAGCTGCTACGCGTTAAACAAAAGCAAACGCTTGCTGTGTAATTTCCTGACTTGGTGTTTTCATTCACTCTGGTCGTTTTTCTTCACTTTCCCCTTGTCACGGAATGTCAGCCCAGGTTGCTAGCTAGCGCTGACATGAAGCTAACAGTCGCTAGCTCCACTCAGTTCATATGAACTGAGGCTGCTATAGAGGGCTAGCCGTAGCATTGAGACTGGATGCAGAGCCAGCTATAAGGACGATCTGCAATAAATAAGTTTCCCGGTTAATAACAATAGGAAAACGCATTTGCAAAAAGCAGATACCACACAGAATATCACACACACTCGTAACAACACCGCGATACTGTTATGAGCTTTAACAATGTTGCTTGATTAATTTCTTCAATAGAAACTTGGAAAAAACGATTTATTCTCGCCGTTTTAAATCAGAGTGGAAATAATGGGAACTGTCGCCAGTTTACAAAAATGAACGCCCGCTTTTCAAACGCCGTCCTCGTCAACTACAGCAAATGATTATTAACGCCCGTATTGTTTAACAATTGTGGAACTCACCTCGTTTCTGTTTTAACTCTTATTTAGAGCTGGATAGAGTGATGCGCATGCGCGCAAGATGCGCTGCCTGACAACTTTGGGTCTCGGAAAAGTTAAGTTGACTATTGGTGGTCAATACCGGGCCTGCGTACTCTCACAACACGCCCCAAAACTCGATTTAGAGCCGGTGTAACGAGAATTATCCACCGGACAGGGGCTCCGGATTACCCATTTGACCCAAACCACCAATAAAAGCGTTAAATACGGCTGTGTATGAGTGGAGCGCAGGGAGCACCGTGCCCCCACATAAAGAGCCGTCGAGGAGCCGTTGGTTTCCCCGATGGTCAAAACCTGGTCACTTCCCACTTTTTAAGCACACTCTGATCGCTGTAGTAGCTCGTTTGGGGTGGACATATCCAGGACACAGGCGTTAATAAGACTACAACCACCGGCGCTAACTATAGGTATAAACGCTCAGGCCTGTAAAATCACCTGAAAAACACATAATGGGGCTGCTACACCCGAGACTGTCGGATGGAGTGTACCGAGGTGTGTCAGTCTTAACGTAGCCTCACATCTGATGCACTGAAATATCATCGGACTACAATAAGGGTGATGCCATCACGTTTCATCACACAGCGAGGCTGCTGGGTGCACGATTTATTTATTTATCTAATTCTGTGACAAATGGTCAATTTAATTCAACACGTGACCACACAGGTGCCTCGTCCTGGTCACCACGCGGACTTGGAAGTAAGTGCTGGGTGCAAAATCACTCATATTTAACCAGAATATGAGCAGCTAACCTGCCGGTTTAAATCTCCTCCCATGCACACTGGGTGGCTTTCCACGGTAATGCCAAGGCTGCAGATGCGGTGCATGTCCCCCAAAATGGGAAACACCTGAGCTGGGAAATACAACACATATCCACGACGATATACAGTTGGCACATACAGAGGAAAGTCTTTATTTTTCAGTTAAAAACAAATAAAAAAGGGCCGCCCTGATACGAGGTGAAACGAGTTCAGCCGGGCTGTAAAAGCGGCGGCGCTGCTCCGCGTTTCCTGTCGGCCGCTAGGTGGCGGTGGGAGTCCACTTTCTTAGGACGAGAGCTGGGGGATTTAACCGGAGGTCGTGCAGCCTGCTGCAGCCCACGTTATTTGGGAATAAAACATTAAAGGGAAACCATGAGATGGCATTCAAAGGCAAAGCGGTCGACTCGAAGGTAAGACCGTGTGCTGTGAGGTTATCCGACTGTCCTGTGGGTTTTCAGGCGTCTTTGTGAGCTGTGGATCGAAAGTGGGAATGTGCGGTTAAATAACCGAATAAGCTGGCTATGACAGTCTGTTTTATGCCTAATGTAAACACACAAGTTAAATGTGTATATTATACCTCTTATATATTATAAACCAGCAGCAGGTCGGGCTGAAGCACATAAAAGAGGCTGTCTGCCTGACTGCCTGCCTGCTTACAGACCAACGCATATCCCTCCCACTGCGGGGATCTGCGCCTATAATACTGTGAGAGTGCAATGTTCAGCCTCAGGTTGGTGTTTGCTCATGTTGCGTTATGTGGGAAATATGTAGCGTTGACGGACAAGAATCTGTAAATTACATCGCATTCTCTCTGTCTACCCCAACAGACCGTGCTCCTCAACCTTCTGCTGTGTCTACTCGTATTTTACTCGCTTTTCTACATGATCGGGAGCGTCTGCTTTGGTGCCTTCAGGTGAGAGCCACGTACACGCACGCGCAAGGGATCGAAAGGGGGATTTGTCTCCCATAATACCTGGAGGATATTGATGATTATAATAAATAGCAGGAAGAGGAGGGAAGAGGATAAGGCCACTGGGGTAAAAATAAAACAAAAACTATATTTTATTTTCTGAGAAATCTCAGAATTTGTTTTCTCAAAATTCTGACATTATTCTCAAAATTACTGACTTTTTTCCTCATAATTCTAAAATGAATGTCAGATTTATTAATAAAATCAATATTTTGAGATTAATCTTACAATTCTGAGATTTTTTCTCAGAATTCTAAAATTAATTTCAGAATTCTGAGAAAGAAACATCAAAATTCTGAAATTAATGTCAGAATTCTTCTGAGGCAATTCTGACATTAACCACAAAAATTTGAGCTTTATGTCAGAATTGTGAATAAAAAATGCATATTTTGACATGAATCTCAGGATTCTGAGATTAATGAGTTCTAAGATTTATTTTCTTAGAGATCTAAAAAAGAAAAGAAAGAAAAGTCTGAATTCTAAGATTAATGTCAGAATTCTTCTGAGGCTATTCTGGAATTAATCTCAGAATTTTGAGATTAGTGTCAGAATTCAGAGATTAATAAGTTCTGGGATTTAAAATGAAATCTAAAATGAAAATAAATATTAGAGATTCAACTTTACTTATATGTTATTCTGCATTATTTAAGCTATTTACTTAAATTAGGTATTACTTAGGTTATTCTACTTATTCTACTTTATTTAAGGTATTTATTAATAGATTATTGTACTTATAGGTTAATTTTATAGTTTATTCTATTTGTAGGGCTACTTAAGATATTTGCTTATAGGTTGTGCTTTAATGTTTTGTCTACTGTAACTTTATCATATCTCTCATCTCAGGTTGGACCACTTTGACGGACTGATTCCTTTTGACTTTAAGACCGACCCTACTGAATCCAACTCCAAATACTTGGGTGAGCACATCTAATGCGTGCAATGTGATTGACACAGAGTGGGAGTTTTATACACATAATGTATTTTATCTTTTTTTTTTTTTTCTAGTGAACCTCCTGTCCTTGGAGCTCACCTACTTTTGCAGTGGCCTTCTGTTTGCCGCAGTGGTGAGGAGGCGGGTTTGGGACTACGCTCTCACTGTCACACTGGTGCATGTAATGATCACCAGCTTAGGTGAGCAGAAATCTATCAGTGCATCTACCCAGGTGCACGCTTGAATAACCGAATGTATTGTGTAATGACACATTTCGTTTCCATGTTGCAGTAATGTTAGAGTTTCCTACCGTGTGGCAGTGGTGGCTGGCTATAGGTAAGACAAACACCGCCACAGCCAGCTCATCGGTTACTGTCAGTCTTAACTTCACGAGGTTAGCTGTTTCAAATATGTCACTCTTCATTTTTCCCTAGGCAGTGGCTTATTTCTGATGATTTGCAACGGTCAATTGATTGCTTACTTCACATGCCAGAGTGAGCAGAGCTACGCCTCCTTCAGCATCTACTGACAGACTGAAAGCCACCCCTCCCTGTGTCCAAACTGTTCCACAGTCTTGTGAAGTGAGGTAGAAAGGATCAGAACAGATGCTCTTCATTTTTCTCTTTTTTTGAGGGGAAGACACCCATTAGGTTCTCCACGGTGATGGGCTTTTTCTGTTCGTCACTAAAATTAGACTCCACAATGCCACACGTGAAGTCGGAGCTGGGGTCCAATTTGTGTTTTAGTGTTGCCAATAGGCTGGCATCCTGTTGTTCTTTTTAATCTAAACGCCACATGGAGATGCTTTCTGTATTTTGCTCTGTCACTATGCAGCAATAAAGCAGCCAGTGAAGTATTTTTAGTGCACATGTAAGCTGTGAATGTAATGGTAGAATGAGAATTTTGCAGTACACATTGTATATTTTAATATCCTGTAAATGCAAAGTGTTGAAAAATAAATCTACTCCAAACCGTTGAGTGCTTCAGATGATGCATTAAAGCAACGAGGATGCATGAAACAGTGACCAGCCTATTCCATCATCGCAACCACATATTGAAATAACAGCAATTGCCAAAAACACAAAACAAACAAACAAAAAAAAAAGATCCAATGACACATACAGCATGATGCACTGTTAGCATAAAAATCTTTTTTGCTCAAGTTCTTAAAAATAGACACCCACTTAAAAATTAATGAGGTAAAAAAGAAACAACTGAACAAACACGCCCCCGGAGGATTTGGTGGTGTTATGAATCCGGCTCTGCTGCCAGGTACTCCACCGGGTTCATGTAGGAGAATCCCGGAAAGGCCTCGCTGACCCCGACCTCCTGGCACCTGTCGTTCACAGAGGCAGGTACAAGTTGTCGCGTGAATGCTGGGTCGATGTAACTGATATCACAAGGACCAGCCTGAAGAGGAGAGAGGAGTGAGCCGTGTTACCTCGGTTAAAAACAAAAGTACGTCGAGCTCATTACTGATTCACTCGTACCACTTTTGGGATGAAAGGGGGTCTGATTTTTCTGACCAGGAGGTCATCCCAGTTGATGGAGGCGAAGAAGGAATGTTCCTGCAGCTCCGCCTGGAAACAGAGTAACAGTTAACCCTTCTGTAGCCATGTTTCATCACTGTTTCTCTTCTTTTTAGTTGGGGCACTTACAATGTCACGGCTCCCTCCTAAGCGTCTGGAAACATCTCTTTCCAATAAACCCTCCAACAGCAAGCAGGCAGCTTTAGAGACCCCGCTGCGCAACTGCAGAGGGCCGTGAAGGATGTTCTGAAACATTTGCAGTTTGCTGCGGCTATAAAAGGGAGGCTGTGAGAGAGAGGGAGGGGAAGAGAGAGATGGCTTAAGGTGAAGATGGTGATGATGCAAAGGAAAGAGATTGCTGTGCCTTCACTCACCAGTCCACAGATCATCTCAAAAGCCACCGTGCCGAGTCCCCACCAGTCCACAGCGGGGCTATATGGGTGACCCTGTAGCACCTCTGGAGCAAGGTACTCTGGAGTGCCACAGAAGGTGTGCATGATCCCACCTGCGGCCACACCTTCTTTACAAAGCCCAAAGTCAGTCAGCATCACGTGGCCCTCACTGTCCAGCAGGATGTTCTCAGGTTTCAGGTCTCTGCATAAAAACAAATAACACTGAGTCCTGCAAAATCTCACATTAGCTGTTGATTCTTTGTTAGTTTGCTTTAGCTTCACATTGCTTTTCCTCACTCTTTACTTTTTAATGTGACGCTGGAGAACATGGTGGATTTGAGTGGAAAAATTTCCCTGGGATCTCTCTGCATGAATAAATGAAGCATGCAGAACACGTTTAAATCAAACATGCACAAAGAAAGAGAGCGAGCACAGAGTCAAGAAAAACCTGAAAGGTGACTATGCTGTGGCTTTTCTAATGCTGTGCTTTCATGCATATATATATATATATATATATATATATATATATATATATATATATATATATATATATATATATATATATAAAATA
>VURO01012443.1:8401-24784 GCA_015108175.1 Pelvicachromis taeniatus
TTGGCTCTCACACTGCTGGCTTACTTGTTGTTCCTAGAGTATTTCAAAGTAGAATGGGAGGCAGAGCCTTCAGCTTCTATGGAACCAGCTCCCAGTTTGGATTCAGGAAACAGACACTATCTATACTTTTAAGATTAGGCTTCAAACTTTCCTTTTTGCTAAAGCATATAGTTAGGGCTGGATCAGGTGACCCTGAATCCTCCCTTAGTTATGCTGCAATAGGCTGAGTCTGTTGTGGGCTTCCCATGATGCATTGTGTTTCTTTACTCTCTCTCTTTGTGTGTCTGCATTTAAACATTTCTTATTTTTAATCTCTGGTTCTCTTCCACAGTGTGTCCTTTGTCCTGTCTACCTTCCTTCACCCAGCTGTTTGCAGCAGATTGGTGCCCTGCCCTGAGCCTGGTTGTGCTGCAGGTTTCTTCCTGTTAAAAGGAAGTTTTTTCTTCCCACTGCTGCCAAGTGCTTGCCCATAGGGGGTCATGTGATTGTTGGGGTCTTTAACTTACAATTTAAAGCACCTTAGAGTGATGGTTGTTGTGATTTGGTGCTATTTTGGCAGAGAAATTTGTCTTAATAATGTGTCAGAACTAGCTAGCAAATTGTGAGAAAAATTCCAATCTGATTTACAGAAAGCTAAAAATAAAAGCTAGTAATGATATCGTTGTTGCTACGATTCCTTTTGGCTGTACCAGTGAGCTAATATGATTACACCTAACACTGGAGACCAAAATAATCTCAAGCTTTATAAAATCTTCCTGAAAAGTTCTTCACTCTGAGTTAAAAGTACACAAGTGCACGAGTAATGAAAAGAAATGAAACCATGTGTCAGACGGTTCCTTCAGGCTCAGTAGGAAGGGAGGAGTGTGAAAGAAACTGAGATCTTGTTGAGTTTGCCAGCAAACAGGTTAGCTTCACAAAGTCTGTCACCGTGGCAACTGACCTGGGATTTAAGTTAGCTCTACTTCTTTTAGTAAACTTCTTCTGCTTTCTGGAACAGGACCAATGAAAGGCTGGTGGGTGAAAAACAGAAACTAACAGTACTGTCCAAATGTCTTGAGCTGCCCCCTCATTTCTTTGAATTTCACTTCCAAGGAGCCAGACTTTCTTTGGTCATTGGCTGCTTTTTGACTGATTTTCAGTCCAGTCCTCGTTCCTCGTTTGCAGAGGAATGTCTTATTTTGTTTGTTAAGCCATCTACTGACCTATGAATCGTTCAAGTAAAAAACAGAAAGAAAGGCACCTGAAAATGTGAAAACTTACAAGAAATCAATTTTAAATTGAAAACACATCATTTGTTCCCATTTTTAGACAAATCTACAGAAAATGTCATAGAGATAAAATAGTATTTTTGCACCAACGAGGTGATTCCCAAAGAGCCGTTAACAGAAAACTGAACAAAGAGAGGACAAAAGAAGAAGTGGCTGGCCTAAAAACTATCTACAGCAGATGCATCTGGACCTTCAGCTGATTCAGTTCAGTTTAATTCAATTGTATTTATATTTATTTATTTATAACAATTGCCCCAAGGTGCTTTATACTGTAAGGTAAAGACCCTACAGCAATACAGGGAAAACCTCAACAAGCAAACAACCCTCTATGAGCAAACACTTAGCAACAGTTGGAAGGAAAAACTCCCCTTTAACAGGAAGAAACCTCCCACAGACCCAGGCTCAGGGCGGGGCGGCCTTCTGCACGTTGGGGTTGAGGGGAGGGAAACGAGACAAAGACACGTTGATCCTTCATAAAGAAGGAAACAGGGGAAAAAAAGCTCAGGCAAAGTAGGAAGTATAAACAAAGAAAGCCTCATGAGGAACTAATCTTCAAAATAAAACAGGAAGCAAACTGAAGAGCAGATACGTGGAAGCTGAAGAGACTCAGAAACATAGGGACAATACAAAATAACTACTAGCAGTTACAGACAGCAATAAACAAGAGATATGGCAAAGATTATGATAAATCATTTCAGTGTTTCTTTCTGCTGCTTTGTTTCGAGGATGGTCCTGTTAACTGCTGAACACGAATTGAAACTGAGCAGAAGTCTTCTGTGCCTGTGTGTGAGGAAGTTAAAATATGTAGCTGGCTTCCTGCTACAGAGGCTATTTCAAAGAAGTCTGACCAATCCACACCGAGCAAAGGAAGAGATGTAAAGATGCAACAGCCCCCAATCTGATCTGGTTAAAATGGTTAAACTTTACAAAGTCTGGACGAGTCTTCAAATAGTTTCAGAAAAGTCATGAAATATTAATCTTCTGGGAAATGATGCTGTGGTATGTGGATCACAACACTGACATTAAAACAAAGAGGAAGCATCAGCATACTTCAGTCCATTTCTCTTCCCTGCATTCAGCTGGATTCATAAACCAGTAAAGCTGTTTTCCTGACTTGCTTGTGTTTTGTCTATTTGCATGTGTTCTTTCCAATTTCAGAGTGTCGAGCTTTCTAAGCCACCCTATATAAAACATTTGCATCCAAAACAAATAAGGGGAATTCTTCTCCAGAAGTTCAAGTGCAGATGATGCAAGTCACTGTTTACTGTGTGCGAGCGCTACCATTCAGTCAGGTCTCCAGTCTAAATGCCCAACACAGATTCACTGAAAACAAACACACTTAAACCTGTACCGTTATGAAAATGAAAACTCACAGCACCCACAAAAGACAGTTAAAAAAAAAAACCAAACCCATCGCTGAGACATTTAGCTTAACTAACAGTCCAGAAATGTGAAAAAGTGTTCACTTTTTGTCACATTTCAACAAACAAACAGTTCCTAATGGAAAAGATGAAATACTAAACAAAATTAAGTATTTATGTTTTATAATTTGATTAAATAACACACATTAGAAAAGTAGCTATTGTGTACTCAGACAAAAGAATTGTGGTAGTGATTTGAACCTCCTGAGGGAGTGGCAGGTAGAGCGTGTCTTATTTAAACCTTTAACAAATAGGCTCTTCTGTTGTATTTGCTGTCCAAATGTGTGGCGTCAGCATGCAAAGATGTGAAAGTCTTCATCGGGGCCTTCATCAGAAAAGGTTGTGGATGCCTGTGACTCTGGGAGGAGATTAAAAGGTATTCAAATGATTTAAAAATAATTGTTGTGAAGCTCAGCTGGCGTTGGATTCAAATCAGTCAGGACAAGAGCAGGTGATGTGATGCAAAAAGAGTCACTGAGGACATCAAGGATCAGGGACTCTTTGTTGTCATTCACCATGATGAAAAGGGAGATCCGCTTACTCGGGTCTCTGTGCCAATAACAATTAGAGAATGTATAGGTGTGGCTGTAGCTCAGGAGGTTGGTGGTTCGATCCCCGCATCCCCTGCTCCAGTCTGAACGCCAAAGCACTTGGGCAAGACACGGAAGCCCATGTTGCTCTCCAATGCAATTAAGTGACGTGAAAGTTAGATAGAAAAAGAAGTGCATGTATGAAACTGTGTGAATGGACGATCGAGGCAGGTTGTGTAAAGCGATTTGCGCTCTATACGAAGTGGTCCAGAATGTGACCTGTGTGGGAGCTGGTCCAGCAAAAATCTACAGGCTTCATCGTAACATGTGAGCAAAGACTGCGCACGTCTTTTAGGGATGACGTGCTCTGGACAGATGAATCAACAATAAGCCACATGTCCCAAAATGCATTTATGAGGTTTGATTAGAAAAATAAAACCTCGAAATCAGCGACCAGAGCAATGGTGGACATTCAGGGGTTAATTTAATGAACTGTTCATCATATCCAAGACCGCTTAAAAGCAAACTGTCTGAAAGTTCAAGTTAGACTAGAAGTGGGCCTTTAACAGGATAACTGTACTAATCACACCAACAAACCCGAGAAGGAATGGCTCAGACAGAAGAAAGCCCAAATTTAAATCCCTCTGAGCTGTTGTTGGAAAAAGAAATTCCCAAACAAGGTAATGTCAGACTGGCCAAAAACCTACAAGATGAAGAAGAAAATCAGCTCCTCGTGCCACGGGGGTGTACTTACTTTTTCCACAGTAGAATATTAGATGTATTAGCAATGCCTCAAAAATGGTTGAAAAGGCTCATTTTATTCAGGGCCCCAGCTTTGTCACATGTTCACTGCGCATGTAACAGCTCCCCTCTCCCTCATTTTCATACATTTAGGCAACACGTATCTCCCTCCCGCCTCCCTCCCGTGTGCTGAACCACGGCATTATCTTACATAATGCTGCTGCTGACCCGCTTTATGCCATCTCCCT
Organism: Pelvicachromis taeniatus; assembly: GCA_015108175.1. Taxonomy (NCBI): domain Eukaryota; kingdom Metazoa; phylum Chordata; class Actinopteri; order Cichliformes; family Cichlidae; genus Pelvicachromis; species Pelvicachromis taeniatus. The sequence goes on from VURO01012443.1 coordinate 12,610, forward strand.
CGGTTCTGTCTCTTCCCAGCGCTCCAGTTGTTCATATGGAGTGCACGTCTATTTCCTGCCGAACATTTTGGCCTCGTTTTAATTAAACCATAACTCTCGACTCTTCGTGGATCAGTGACATCCGCAAAAGCAGTTATTCATTTGTTAAGGCCTCAGAGGTCACAGCGAAAGATCAACTGCCTCTGTGCTCTTTATGAGACGGATGGTAGTGGCTCTGTGTTGTAAACCGCATCGATTACAAGATGAGTTTTTTCTTTCTTTTGTTGATGTTGAAATAATTCATAGCATCACACTGTGATCTGTAAGTTATGCTTCCATCTGCTTCATTATATTAGGTCTGTTGTAGAGACCTATTTTATCTCAGCCTGTAAAAAAGAGCATTTGATCATTTCTTACATAACCAGCAGAGTCAAATATGTTCTTTATATCCTGCAGCTCTGCTGCTCGCTCACTCTCACTGTCTGTTTCTCCTGATTTTGTCAGGACCTGCAGATCTTACACCTGCTGCTGAAATCAGGCTGTAAACATTGTTTCTGCTGTAAAGTCTCTGTGACTTGAACACAAACTGTATATAAAAGATGGATATAGCCCTTGTTATAGCAATCACTGATTTCTACACTTTGTATTCTGATGCCCCATAGTTATCATTTTGATCACTGCAATGTTCGTTGTTCTGGAGCCAGAAGTGACCATGTTTGGACGAGATCCAGACAGCACCGTCTGCAGCGTTGGAATTACAGAGGAACGTGGACAGTCCATCCAGCACGGCGCAGTAATGTATTGCATTGTAGCCTATGTGCACTGTGTGGGTGATGGTAACCCCTGCGTAGCTAAGACGTGTGTTTGGTTATTAGGAAAAGGTCATTTCTATGTCGCTTCGTGCTGCTTTGCCTATGTAATCTGTGTCAGTTTTTGAGTAAGTAAGATGTATTGATGAGAAGCAGGCTGTTGGAACAAGGCATGTAACATGAAGAAGGAATATGTGCAATGTGTATGGATAGATAATTTTTCAATACTGAACAGATAATGCTACACTTTTTGTTATGTAGCACACACCTGGGAAAAATAGTGGCCTAGTCTGATCGTCCAATCAGGGACAGAGGTTATCGCTTGACACATGAGTGTAGTGTACATGAATGCTTACCTGTGTGGAAAATGTTGGTGTTTTAATGCAATGTTTAAATACTCTGGTCGTGTAGGTAACGTCGTCGTGCGCTGGCTGACCAGATTCCTCAAAAAAGAAAAGAAAAAGAAAAGGGGGGCAAACGCAATGCTAACATGCTATGCTAACATAAGGATAAGCTGAAGTATAATATACGCTCCTGTATTCTCTTTTGTTTCAGTGCCAGAGACACCAGCAGGATCAATAAACTCATTAAAAAAGCCGGACAAATCATTGGACATAACCTGGAGACGTTTGAGTCAGTAAGGAACAGGAGGTCACTGACAAAACTGCTCTCCATCACGGACAATCCATCACACTCACTGCATGATGCTGTAAACAGGCAGCGAAGCTCCCTTTCTAAAAGATTCATTCAGCTTCGCTATCAGAAAGAACGTTACAGGAGATCATTCCTGCCATCTGCACTCACACTGTATAATAGCTCATCCCTGGCTAAGAGATGAGCTGTCACCATCTGCAATACCTCTCTCTGTGCTCCATACAGAGAGAGACTGGTCACTTTATTCTTTATTATTATTGTTACTATTATTATTATTATTATTATTCGTAGTTGTAGTAGTAGTATTTAGTACTATTTCTATTTTACTTTTTTTATTATTTATTTTTATTTTTGTTTGTTATGTGTGTAAATTTGGTTGTTATGTGTGTACATTTTCCATTTTGCTGCTGTGATGCAACAATTTCCCTTAGGGAATCAATAAAGTATTTTCTATTCTATTCTCTATTCTATTTCAGTTGTTCTGTTTGGTAATCATTGCTGAATTTCAATAGAGATGAATCCTTACATTTTTGCATGTGTTATTAGCCATATCTGACCATTTTAGCATCTTTTCAGCCAGTTTTGACACAGACGTGATCTGCTGCTCCATGCTATTTTTTGCCTTGTGTGAAACTATAGAGACAAAAACTGTATTTGCCAGTATAAACTGATGATTCATTTCTTTGTGGTCGTTTCCATCTTATTTATTAGAAACTGCAAACCTGTCACTTTTTGGTGACTTTCCCATTAGACCGAATATATTCTACTTGCTTCCGTCATGTGCACCGGGTAAAAGCCTGAAAAGCGGCTATCTTGCAGAGCCAGTAAAATGTGGGACACTGTCTTGATATATGGGGGCAGGGGGGCAAAGGGATAAAAATCCTGTGCAGTCCCATATAAAGAGGGACATCTGATCACCCTGGTCATGTGTTAGTCAGCACAGGACATGGGTACGTAGTTGCTTCAGTTACTCACCTGAAAGCTGAGACTAGTTTAACTCCTTCCTGCTTTGCATCCGCCTGTTGTTGTTCAAGTTTGCTGAATATTATTGACAATCTGCAGTTTCAGAATCAGAATACTTTATTAATCCCTAAGGAAATTATGTGGGTTACAGCTGCTCCAAGACACTAACAGTAACAGTTCCAACACTAACTTTTAGTTAAAACTATTATTAAATAATACAATATGTTAGAGTTTACAAATGTAAAAAATTGCACTAATATGTACGAATCTGTCCATCACCTCGCTGATACCATTGTTCTGTCTGCATGTGATTAATTACACTCATCTATCCACATTTTTCTGTAGATGTTGTAATTCTACTTCTGCCTTTTAGCAAAGAAGTTGAAGACTCAACTTGGTGACTCTGGGCTTGTAGCTAGTCTTGTTGGATAAAAAATTACAGTGAATATGCTTACTGCTTATGTAACATATTAGAGTGCTACACCTAGTTACACCTGTGTTTGACAATGTCGCTCCAACTACACGAGCAAGCGCAGAACAGCAGATAAAGTTGAGAAATTCAGCCTTTCCGGTGTGTGGCTTCTTTTTTTTTCTAACTTGGTAGTCAAATGATCGATTTCCCGTGCAGTCACTCGACAGAGACGCTTTTACCATATAGGGACTCAGCTCAGAGAACGGGGCAGAGTGTAAAAGGAAAAAGAAGTCCAACATGCAAAAGTCACGCCACATGCTGCATGTGATGTTTTTGTCCCCTTGAAAGGTCTGCTGCCTCATAGAACAGGCCTTCTTCTTCTTGTGCTTTTTCACAAGGTTACACTTTACACTGAAACCGGCAAGCAAAAGTCACCACATAAAAGACAACAGCGTACTGAGTCTCTCAGAAATAAATCGAGAGCTGCTGCAGAGACCAGAATGCACTGAAATGAGGAAGCTGATTGTAATTGCAATGAGATACGATTCTTCATACATGTGTAGGTATATTAGCCTGGTGCTAACGGAAATACTCACATAAGTGACATATTTGCTAAGGTGTCATTTCTTTCACAGTCTTGAGCTGGTACATTGTGGTCTGTGCACACACGCACAGGAAGCTGCAAGAAACAAACCAAAATCTCATTGAAATGCTTTGGTGGTACGCACATGCAAAGCAATCTAGAAGAGGGGACTGTTTGCACGACAAGACCCGGTAAACACACAGTTCCCCTTTGTGTTTAAACCTCAACAGAAAACCTCTTCGGGTGACGATTGTTTCCTGCTTGTATGAATGAAAATTTAATGGGAGCGCTCTAACCTCTGCACAAAGTACACGTGACTCCATGTGCACGACACGAGCAGGCGCAGAACTGCAGATAAAGCTGAGAATTTCAGTCTTTCCGAGTGTGTGGCTTCTTTTTTTTCTAACTTGGTAGTCAAATGATAGATTTCCCGTGCAGTCACTCGACAGTGACTCTTTTACCATGTAGGGACTCGGCTCAGAGGGTAAAGGGAAAAGAAAAGAAGAACTAATGAGGCTCACTTCTCAAGTCTCAGCTTGCCGACGGCTGAATCAGTACAGATGAGTGAACACGCAAGACTGTCAGAGATAGCGATCAAGCCAAGTTTCTCTTTTCTTTTTTTATTGGAATGTGTGCAAATACATGAACCATGTGTTTCGCTGGTTCTGTTCGTACCTGCTTGAGGTATGAGGCAGATGAAGTATGACAAATGAGGAAATAAAACAGAAAATAAAAAGAGCAAAGATTATAAACTGTAATTGGTGTGGTTGTACCTGCAGGCCCTACAGCTCAGAGTTCACTGAAAGCACTCTTCATTTTTTAACCCAGATCAGAGTCTAAAATTCATTTTTTAATCTTACTTGTCAACAAATTTATATATTTTTTTGTATGAGTACTTTGATTGAGAATAATGCGTCGCATTAAATGTTAACTTCACGAAGAGGTGACAGCAAACTCTAAGGAATAATTATTTAAAAATATTGACTATTCTAATAAACTGAAGCACGAATAAAACTTTAAACATCATGATCTCTAACATCTACAGTGGATCACAGTGTTTCTGTGAAGTCTGAGCCTATAGCAGCATAGTTGTAACTATAGGCTTTATCAAAAAGGAAAGCTTTAAGTCTAATCTTCAAATACTGATCAAAGTGGGTCAATGACCCTCTTAAGGGACAACTCCCACTAGGGTTCAAGTACGTGGGACTCTCCACTATTCTGTCTTAGAACTGAAGAAGTGAAACGTCTTCAAGAAACTTAAAGAAGTCCAGTCTCTTTTTTCCCAAGCTCCTTAAATCTAATCTTCAAAGTGGAGAAACTGGGAGCTGGATCCAAAGGCCTGCCTTCTATTCTGCTTTTAGACCCAACAGCAGCTTGTGAGACTAAAACCACTAAGCTTACATGTATGTGCCAAAACCTGCAGTTCCTCTAGTGGCCACTGGAGGCTTCAAAAGAGATTTTGGATTTCCCATGGATCCCCATGTTAAAATGCCCACCTTCACGGCATTAAAACGCCTGTTTACAGACTGGTACAAAATTTGTTTTTGGACTCTATGGATATTTTTTTCCTTTATTTTTTTATTACTCAATGTTTTTGTGCCCTTTGAAGCATTTGTGATGTAATTATTTGACAAATAGTACGACCAGCAGTGTCATACAGCCTCTCCAAGCAGTTATTGCTTCAGTTTCGGTTTCAACTTTCAAACTTCTGCACCCCCTTTAGCCCAATGAGGTCTGCTCTGTCTTATTGTTCCTCTTTGGCAGGATTGTCAGTTGAGTGAGTTTACAGAGAAAGTGTACAGAGTATCAAACAAGTGAGAAGTACGAGCCATAAACTGTGAATTTATGTTCAGGTCATTTCGTTAAACTATGACGCAGACTGAGACTTACTGACTTAAACAGGTCGTACTGAAACAAATGAGTACATGAAGTGATTTTGCTTAAGCAAATTACTTTTTCTTTTTTTTTTTTAATCAAATGCATCATTGTTTATATCATCATATCATGACCCAGGCCTACGAACTCTCCTGATCCTGCATCATGTTGAACTCTTTTGCACCTTTGGCTGTATATTATATTTATTGTATTTAATATATTTCCATAACATTCAATCAGAAAAACACTTTTAGGTCCAGGAAGATATTTCTGAAAACTTTCCAAAAGGCAGCTTTGCTGTCTGTGTTTCTGCTTCTACTGTGCATAAGAGTACACAATATTCACGGACTTCACACAATTTAAGGTAGTATTTCTCCTTGCAGATTGGTGCCTTAAATAGCTGCTGTATAAATTGCAAACAAGGCTTGGACTTTGCCACTGTTCCCTTTATTAGAGGATTATTTAGAGAACTCTGTCTGCACTGTTGATGATGTAATACACATGTTGTAAGCCACACAATCTTAAAACTTTAACATAGTAAAAAATAAAACAGCCCTGCTTGACCGATCAGCTACAGCTACGGCGGGTGTAATACAGTCTTAGGTTTCTCCTGTAGAAACATGGGTCATGTTGTTCACGTAAGGAGCAAGCTACTATTATGTTTAACCCAGTTATCAAAAATGAAGCCTTCTGATCTACGATGCTCCTTGTTGGAGCCTCTTGGACTTTCCCATTGTTCTGAGTATCGCTCAATCCAAAGAGCGCAGTCAAACAAATCCTTTTTATGCTGCAAAGAGAAACCACCAGCTGTAATCAATCGTAATCACTAATGACAGGTTTACAGACCTTTGGCTTATTAGATTAAAAGACATAGTAGAACCTTTGACACCACTTATTAAAAGATTTAAGTGAGCGTATGTATATGTGTGGAGAAAATATTAAATAAATTCAAACTTGTCCACAGTTTAAGTACAAAGAACATAGTGATAGTTGGACAGACGTGTAAAGGTTATTTGAATTTATAATTATCTATAACTTACTAAGTAATTAATGCTTATATGTTGATTTGTAAGAGTCTTCTTGAGCCTAAATGGAAGTTCACCCCAAAATCAAACTTCTCTTTCCAAACATCATGACTTTAAAAAGATCCACAGACTCTGTTAACTTTGAAACTATTTTCTTTCTGCTGAACTACACCCACCCTGAAAGAAGCTCGTCCTCACAGACATTACACAAGAAGGCGTGCTTCCTTTGATTGGTGGCTGTAGAGACTAGAAAGCAAATACTTCCTACTTGAAACTGCTCAACCCAAGGTTTTTGGATTTTTTTTCCCCCTGTTCTTGAGAAACCCAGACACAGTTTCTGGAGAAAAAGACGCTGCTGAGTTTTCCCAAATGTATTTTTGCAACTTTAAACATTTTATGGCAGGTGCCATTATGTACCACTATAGTCACTTTACACCGTGAATGTGTGTGGGTAAGTCTTTACTATGAAGTAGAGCAATGCTGATTCAAGCAGACATGAGAGCCAAATTGTAAAAATCTGGAAGGTGTGGTTCTAAGACTAAGCAGGAGCCCGGAGGCAGTGAGGTTCAAATTCAGAGGGAGGCAGGTGGAGGTCCACAAGAAAATGTGCCTAAGAAGGCCTTTAATTCACTTTGCTGAGCTTCATATGAGTGATGATGACTCCATGTAGTATTCATACTACCAAAACGTCACTGAGTCATTCAGGTTTATGACCCAGTTATGAGTGTCTTTATTGCAGTGGATGCCCTCCGGTAGCTCCAGGACTGTTCTGGAACTCTCAGGTTCTTATTGTACTGCACTCTCTGCTTTGCCACCATATCCTGTTTATATGACGCAAGCAGATGGCAGCACGTCACCTTCATATTCAAAAGTGCCTGCTGTCCTGCAAGCCCTCATTACAATGCAACACACCCAACTCAGAGCACTCACACAGCAAATCTTATGCCCTTAAAAGGCATTTTTCCAACTGCCTGCTGTTTCTGCGGAGGACCTTCCCATCTCTCTTTGGTTACTCTCGTGGCCCCTCTACTGGCAAAAGAGGGGATGAGAGCATGAAAACAATACAAGCTTTTTGTGAGGGCTTTACTGTGTATGACTCACACATTCAGGTTTGAGATAAAAGTAAGAAAATTGGGTAATAAATTACTATTTGTTTCAATTTTTCAGAAAGAAGGAAACAACAGACACTACAGAATTAGTTTTCTTTCAAGGAATACAAGCAGACCAATTATCCTGCATCATTGCTGCTAAAGCATCAAATATAAAATATATCCTTAAAGATGTTTTTTTTTAATCAAGCCTCTTTGTGGGTATTTTGAGAGTTTGGAATCTCATTTTAGTTGTTTATCTTCTCCATGTGGTCTCTTTTGTCTTTATGGGATTGATTATCGATTTTAATAGTTGTTTTGTATCTTGTCATCAAGCTGTGTTACTTCATGTATACTCTAAAAATCAGGAGCCCTTTGATGTGACGGGCCCAGGATCTGTGTTCTTTAATCCATTCATGTAAGAGTGCGCTGAAGGAAATGAGACATGATGCAAGTCTTTTTATGTGGTATTAAAAGGTCTTTCCTTTCATTTGATAAAGTCACATTCACAGTAATCTCCTATCTATGAAAGTATGATGTTTTTTCCCAGGATAAATATAGCCTTCACTGGATATTTAAACAAATATTAATAACACATGATAAATACCTGCTTAAAATACATGTGTATATGTTATATGTCACATAAATATTAAAAACAATCTCTGTGAGGAACATAGTACAAATTACTCGTATAGTATTCATAGTATACCATCTATTTTATAGCATATAATATTATCTATCAGATTATCACGTTCAGAAATATTGTATGAATACAATTGGTATCCTGGTATTTCAGTATTTTGTGATTTTCCAGACTGGCAAACAGCCCGCAACTGTTTTGAACGCACCCCTGCTACTCACGCGCATTGTCTCCGCCCCCTCCCTGAAGTGCGTGAACATTTCGCTCTTTCATTGGCTGTTGTTCTTGTAAGACCCGGATGTTTTGCTGTCACAGGATGGAAAGCTTTTAGCAGCTGTTTCATTCAAAGGTTAGCACCTCACAGACACATTTACTGTTATTGTCGGAAACCGCGATGCATAAAATCTGTCTTCTTTAATCAAACACGGCGTTTTCGGTGACGGATAATCATGAAGCAGTTCTGAGCTCTGTTACTTCAACCCCAGGCTTCATCCAGGTGCCAGCTAACCACTGATGTTTCTAAAAGTAGCCTGGCTAGCTTCGTTTTAAACGCTCTTAAATCATCTCTGTGCGTATGTTTAGAATCGCCAAGGACTAATCTAATCATCAGGTGGAAAAAATATCCCGTCCATTAAATGACAAAGAGTAATTTTGAACGCCTTCCCGTGTGCACCTGCGATTCCTGACTCCAAACAAGGATGGCTGCGTCCACAGAAAGCAGTCGCAGGTTACGGTTTTTAATCTCGGATGGCTTGACCAGTCGTTCGGGAATCTAGAAACGCCCAAAGACAAAGATTTTAAACGTGTTTTCAGCCATCAGCAGCTGATTAAGATGGAGACAAAACACATTGAGGTCAATTCGTCCATGTGTGCTGGACTACATTATTATTATTATTAATCAGACAATCAAGTGCACCATAAAGCATCTAAATGCTGCTGCTCATCGTGTCCCAAAACCCTGCAAACTTGGTTCCAGACATGCCTATCACACATGTCTCGATGTTCATTGTTCAGAGGTCATCCTGGTTATAATAAACTAGGAACTTGCCAAGTCCCCTGTCACCATCACCATCCTGGGTAGTCTGCCCCCTCTATGATGCCCCTGAGCCCATAAATTCTTCAGAAAGTGTTTAATGAGGTGGCTTCATAAGGGAGCAGAGTATGACTTTCCCTTAGACTTCTATGCAACCATGGGAGTTGCCCCCTGCTGCCTCTGCAGGTGCACATTGGCTTCACATTTTGTCTCTGGTACAATATGTATTCCTCTTAATTTCTAAACGTGATTAATTTGCTTGGCTCACATGAGGTTTTATTAAATTTGTCAATTCATTTTCTTCATTTTAGCTTCTTTAACTGAGCCCATAAACTCATCACAAAGTTTAGCTTCTTTAACCTGTAGCCCTGTGACTCACTGACAACCTGTCAGGGTGTACCCCGCCTCTTGCTCAGTGTCAGCTGAGACTCCAGCGGCTAAGCGGTTAAAAAAATAGCTGTTGCTTCTCTTTTCATTGATATCGATTTATCTTTAGGTTGGTTCAGGTTTAGTGTTGCTTTGCTTTGAATCAGTTTGCCTGGCTGTACATACACATAATGATGAATTCCATTCTGCTGTACTTTGTGTGTTACTGCAGAACATCATGGGTAACGCTGAGAGTGTGGTGGTGCAGAAGCGGCTGGCCCGTTTCCGTCCCGAGGAGCGACCCCTGGTTGAGGGGGTTTTTGACAAGCTCCAGGGTGGTTCTGGGGGCACTGCAGGGAAGACCATAACGCTGGAGATGCTGCAGGTGTGATTGTGGAAGCAGTACTACATATTTTTAAAATAGGACTTAAAAGCGTGTCAGCAGATGGAATAGGTAAAAGCCTTCTAAATGTAATAGCAAGTCTTCATTACATGAGGCTACATCAGATTTCACACGTTTTACGCAGTCCGGGTTTCCTTTTGTACATCTACAAGCTTTTCTTAGACAGGATTTGTTTTTGGGACTATGATTCTTTTACTACTTGCTGTAATTTTTATATACACCACTCCAGTAGAGGTGCTTTCTGTGACAGAGTTCCTGTCCACACATTTTGTTTCTCCCAGCGGTCAATGGGCAGCGTGGCACCGGAGTCCATGGTGAGGAGGGTCTACCGGTGCATGTCCAGCATCGACCCTGGACTAGCAGCTCCAGCAGCCTCGGGGAAGGCCGGCCACTCTGGAGTCAGCCAAGAGCAGTTGATCGTCTTCCTTGCAGACAGTCTACGGGGGACCGCAGAAGAACGTGCCCCTCTCATCATGGCCATGTCCCAGCAAGCGGCAGGGGCGGCAGCAGTTGTTACATGTGAGCAGGTGGTGGAGGTGAGTAGAGTGTAGTGTTGGTTTCTGCAGCATTTGTCGTCTCTGTTTCTTACAGCACTCCTGCTCTTTCACCAAAGTTCCTCCAGGACCTGGTCTCTGCTGTAGTTCAGATTTTGGTCCACAGAGGACGCCTACTGGGCTGGAAGCTAGAGAGGATGGGTGATGTCTCCCTGGGTGTTAAACATCTGGCAGAGCAGATGTGCTCTGAGCTCAAACCATCAGGTAGAGCTGATTTGGAAGGTTTTTAATAACTCTGACTTCTACTTCTCCCACCTAATCTACTTATAATCTACTACTTCCCTTTTTCTCATTAGATGAGGGGACTTGTGATGTTTCCTGTCTGGAAGACTGGATCTTCAGGGTACAGCAGGTGTCACAGTACCTGGAGCTGCTGGTAGCTGAGGGCCTGAGTGTGTCTTTGAGCGGCCGGCCAGCCCCGACACTGCTGCCTCCCTGCAGGGAGACGCCTTGGAATGAACTGAAGTGTCTACTGGATCTCCCCAACCTCATGTTTCTGGCTCCTCAGGTCAGTACATACCAGCATATTTCTTTTTGGTTTGTTTTTTAATGGAGTCACACAAATAAAAAACAAGCTATCAGACTTCAGGCTGGGCCTGAACCATTTTGGTGTTAGGCTTGTGTTTTCTGCCTCACAGAGAAAGAAATGCAGTATTGCTTAGTCCAGTTATGAAGGTGAACGTGTACTTCAATGCTTCATTTATGCCTGGGAGTGAACACCTCACAGTCCCTCCTCACAGTTAACAGATGAGCCTCATCAGAAATTAAACCGACTGCTTAATGAGGACCTGTGTCACTGCAGTCTAAACAGCAAACATATAAACTATATTCAGGTGCTCTAGTTTTTAGAAATGCAGCAATCCAGCCTATTCCAGCTCCAACATGATACCTATACCTTGCCATCGGTTATCTGGTGCTGCTTCAGATGTCTCATACTCATTATAAGCTGTGTTTCTTGGTGTGAAGACGGCAACTCTTTCTTTTATTTGAACAGAATAGCCCTTTATTGTGCATGTACAATAAGTATGTATACACAGCAAATGTACACAGTACATGTACAACGACGTGTAACATATGCATGTTCAATAAGTAGATCTTTTTACTGGCTGCACCTGAAGTATGTGGTCTGTACAGGTCGGTGTCAAGTAAGAGCAAAAACAAGAGAACATGCTCTCATGTAGCCAAGTGAAATCAACGCTCACAAGGCTCCAACTCTCAGAAGATGTTTCTCCAAACTTTCATTTTTCTCAGGTTGCTTTTGTCACTCGGATAATTAACTCTTTAAACTTGCTTACTTGAATAACACAGGTCTGCAACCAAAAAACTGCGTAGGCTTTTTTGACTGTTTCTTATAGATTTTTAGATTCACTGAAGCTGGGAAAAATATATTTTTCTTGCCAGGTTTTGTTGCAAAACTCTTTTTTTTTAAGTTTAATTAAGCGTACAAGTTCCCTTTTTAACATGAAATCTGGTATCTCATACTTAAGTCTAAAAACCATATTCAATAATGATTTCTTACATTAATTCAGTATTTCTAAGAGCAAGACTCTTAGAGGAGCTCCTCTTTGGAGGAGCATCAAAGAAGAAAAGGTTTCACAGACAAAAAGAGTAAACATGTAGTGTTAAATATATCATGAATAGTTGTTTTTTTTCCTTTGTTCAGTTATAAGAAAAATTATTGTAATTTATTTGTAATAAAATATAGATTTTTTTAATCTAAACTGCTCATGTTTTGCAAAAAAAAAAAACTGTACGTGATGGAGGGAAATGGAGATCATTTTTGGATTCAGT